>PVKS010034995.1:0-20430 GCA_004027875.1 Aplodontia rufa
AAAAAAATATTTTTTAAATGATAGAAACAAAAGCAAGCGTATTCTCTCTGCTTAACTTCACCAATTGCTTACGTTTTGCCATATTTATGTGTTATTTTTCTCTCTTTATCTATCTGAAAACATATTCATGACATATCTCAGTTAAATACTTCAGGATAAATACCTTCAGAAAAAAGGCATTCCCCCACATGACCCAAGAAAATAAAATATCATATATTACATGTTGTAGGACTCATATAGATTTTTTTATTATATCCAAAAAATATTTGAAACTGATTTCTTTTTTGATTAGGGATAAATCAAGATTCATGTCTTGCTATGATTCTTTTATCTATGATTCCATTGACTTTCTGAATTTTATCTTCTTTCCGTCTTTAAGTAGAATATGCTAATTTATTTTGTAAAATATCACAAATTCTGTATTTGACATTCTGGTAGTTAAATTCAGGCTACACACTTATGGCAAGATTACACAAATGTTTTGTGTTTTGATTGCATCATGTTAAGAGAAATATAAAGCCAGTAGTTGAAGCTACATCTTATCCAAAATTTCCCACAAGTTATCCAATGATGGTGTACTGTGATTTAAGAAATACTGTAACTCTATTTATGCTGTTTTTTATTCTTACTGTTGTTCACTCTTTTCTTCTTGCTCAGTGATTTTTTTGGATCAGTTTTTATCTTGATGATTGTCTCGCTAATTTATTTCATTATTTTAAAAAATTTCATTTTATTATTTATATCACCATAAACCTTACATTTATCCCTTATTTCCTTTCACTTATGAAGTTGAACACCTTTATCTAATTTCTTCCTAAGACATTGAGTCTATAAATAATCATCTAAATATTATTTTAAATGAATCACAAGGTTTGAAAAAATTATTCAGGTATTCATATAACATACTTTAAATATTTTAATTTTCTATTCAGTTGATAAATGGCTTTTCACATGTAGTATTTATGGCCTTAAAAATGTGTATAAGATATAAAATTTTGGAATTTATTGAACTACCTTTGTTATTAAGCCCAAAGAAAATTCGACATTGTTCTATATATATTGTATATTGTTCATAATTTTATGAAAAGAATGATGTACATCTTTATATCATGCTACTTAAGTGTTTCATTATCTTTCATTGTTATCTTTTTTCCCATAGTTTTATGCTTTAAAAATTTCCTCATGTGTTTATGGTTTTGTACAAGGTTCTCTATAATTATGATTTAAACCTGTCTTTTCAAGAATATGCAGGCTATTATTTGATTTATTGTCTCAGTCAGTCATTCTATGATTAAGAAATATCTATCACCATACACACAAAGACACCTCACCTACCTTAAATTTAACATACCCTGCATTGATAATGGGCAGTGTGAATTCAGAGGTTACCCCCTTATAAGATGGAAGCTTAATGTTGTGATTCTTCCTTTCTCTCCTCAAAACCTGGTTACTCTTTTGTGCTGGCAGGCCAATATTTTAATAGAGATTATTGGACAGAGCAGGAACCATGGCCCATGACTCATGGCAATATGCAAACAGCTCAGATCACCTTCCCATGATGCTCTGCAATGAGCCCTTGGGCATACTGTTAAATACCCAGACCATTACTGCACTTTTGGCTAAAAGGCAATATGGACCAATTTTGCTTTCCAGTATGTTCATTAGATGATACTATTCAGCTAGCAATACAAATAATGACAACAAAAATCAGAACTAAAGTATATCAAACAACAGTTTTGGACATTTGCTACAAGGCAGTGCAGGACAGTCATCTCTGACAGAAGAGAAATAAACAATCCTTGGGAAGTCTCCAGATTCCTGCAAGGCCAGAGATAAGTGGAGAAGGGAAGCCAGATGGTGTCTGATTGTCTGTTATAGGGAGGAGACAAGACTTGAGAATTCAGGAAGACCAATAGGCTAGAATTCGCCAAGGCAACATCTCAAAGCAGAGAATTCCACAGCAAAACTCAGGATATAGGCAGAAGAGGAGGGTCTTCTGTTGAGTATTCATCAGTAAATGTGAGTGAAGAAACTACCCATGGTGGACCAAAAAATTGCCCAAAAGGAAGTGAGAAAAAAATCCCCAGAGCTCACATGTGACTAGGAATAATTTGTATTATAATCAGAGTAGAAAAATATCATAATAGGTATTTGACACTGAGAAGAATATTCACAAAATATTGGGAGCAAAATTAGTCCTTGAATCAAGGTTGTTTGGGGCTTATCTAATAAAATCTAAAATCAATAAAAAGAAAGGATTAAACTGATTATAAGTAACTTAACTGTGTCCTAAAAAAAGCTTAAAAGATTTATAGACCTAGAAAACCATTCAGGGGGCTGGAACGGTGGCTTGGCGGTTAAGGTGTTTGCCTGGCATGCGCAAGTACACGGGTTCAAACCCCAGCACACACATACACAACTATGTGTCAGAGTAAAGAAAGCCATGTGAAAAAACTCAATAAAAATTGATTCTGTCTCTCTCACTCACTGTCCTTCTCTTTTAAAAAAACAAAACAAACAAACAAACAAAAAAAAAAACCATTCAGCATCTAAGAAGGTAAAACTCACAAAATATGGTATCTAATATAAAAAATCAAAAAGAAGCCAGGAAAATAAGATATTCCATCTGTTCCAAGAAGGTAGAGATAAGACTGAGACATGGAGAATATTTTTAAAAGACTGATTAAATTCTAGAACTAAAGCTACAATTTCTAAAACAAACAAAAAAAACACACTAAACAACATTAACTACATATCAGACACTGCAGAAAACAAGTTAGTGAAATTAAAAATATAATAGTAAATATCTAATTTAAAAATGCAAAAAGAAAAATGAAGAGTGTATCATGTAGCTCTAGTAAAACTTCAAACCACATACTACATATGTATTAGAAGTCCCTAAAGGATTGGAGGAAGGAGGGGGAAAGACAAAGAATATTTGATTAAATAATAGTGACATTTTATTCTATTCACAACATATAATGAACTTACTTAAAAATGAAACATTTTTAAATTAGCCAAAGAGAAAAGGTATGTACAGAGAACAAATTTGTGAATAATGGCTATTTCTATCAAAAACAGTGCACAAAACAGTAGGGAAACACTTTTAAAGTATTGAAAACCAAAATTCTATAAGCAGTGAAAATGTCTTTGAGAACAAATATAACAAAATTCTCAGACATGCAAAAGCTGAAAGTAATTAGCACCATGAAAACTCTATCACAAGATATTTTAAAGAAAACTCTTCAGAAGAAAAATGTTTTTTAGGTAGAACTGTGAATCTACACCGAAGAATGAAAAGCAATGGAAATGGTAAATATGTAGTTGAATATAACAACATTATAACTAGGTACTGTGGCACATGTCTGCTATTTCTGGGGTAGAAGGATTGCCAAGTTCAAAACCAGCCTCAGGAACTTAGGAAAGCCCTAGGTAACCTAGAAAGACCCCGTCTCAAAAAGGGCTGGGGATGTGAGTCAGTGATTAAGCGCCCCTGGGCTTAATCCTTGGCACCAAAAAAAAAGGAAAAAAATAGAAGTCACTCAAATGTAATCCCTCTGAGAAAATTATTATCTGTTTAGAGTAAGGCCAAACACAGTAACAATAATATATTGTGGGATTTCTAACATGTTTAGCTAAAAGGTGCAACAGTAGCACGAAGATTTATGAGGAAAATAAGCAGTCTATTATTATAATGTTTTCATACATATGTAAAGTACTATATTATTACTTGAAGGTAGATTATAATCACTATAAATCACAAACTACTACATCAATTTAATTAATAAGTTAATAATTGAAATAAAAATTGATGGTCAAAAATATTCAAATAATCCAAAACAAGGCAATCCTTCAACTTCTCTTTTTTGGCGTCTAACTTGTTCAACTTCTTTCCATATAAGCTAGGACTAGATTTTTAAAAATTAGTATCACTGAGGACAAAAACTAAAAACTGTTCTTTATTCACATGTATAATTGCTTTCATTCTGATCCCCATGGGTTCAGATGGTATGTGCCTCTCTGCCAGTTATACAAGGGGCACAGGTGCTAATTCCAAATTGGCAGGCCACATACTCCTGATCCTGAATTGCAGGAAGACTATTTTTGGTGACAGCAGGGTCCTGATGTCATCATGTGCCTTTTAATCCATCGGTGCAAACAGCTTGTTCCTTTAGTGTAAGGATTAAAAAGTGAGGCCAATTAGGGGGAAAATTAAGTAACAATACTAAGTAACAGAGAAAACACAAAGTGCTTGGTAGGTAATAAGTTCTTAAATTGAGATTCAGGGTTACAAACAAAGTCAAGAACTCTGTGATTAAACCTGGCTTTTTATACAGAGAAAATAATAAAATTAACTTCCTATTTCACAATAATTATAAGATTAAAGTCCAGATGGATTATATTCCTAATTGTGAAAGCTGTATATAGGTGATGGAAGAAAATGTTTTTCAGACCTTAAGATGGGGAAATACTTCTTAGGAAAGTTACATAAAAGTGTAATTGAAAAGTGTAAAAACTAATTGATTCACCAAGTCAAAATTAAGGATTTCTAGTGGAAGATTAATTTATTGAGTAGATGACAAAATGAGGGAAAACAATTGCTATGTATAAAGCTAAAAACCAAAGCTAAAGTAAAACTTTGAATTGGAAATTAAAAGAAGACTTTATAGCAAATGAATAAGTGGAGGTATATGCAAATGAAGGAAAATTGCATATGTCAAATGGCGTAATTAGAAATTTAAAGACACAAAGTGTTAGGAAGAAGTATGGACACAGATGCCTTTATACTGTCTTCAGCAAAGTCTTTCAGTATTAAATGCATATGTGCAACGTGCAATTCAGAGGAACATATGCCTCAGTTTACCCAAGTTCTAAATCATGATGTAGTTATAGGATAATTATTAATAATGCATTCTTGCATTCTCAAAGCTGGTTAATGTGGATGATAAATTATGATTGCTTTACTAATGACCCCACAATTCTACTCCTGAATTTTTCAAGGAAAACTCTCACATAGGCCCAAAGAGGATCTCCATATATATATATCACAATTATATTTGTACTATTTGGAAGCTAGAGTCAACCTAGGTATATATCTCTGAGGGGAGGAACTAAATAACAGCTAATGTTTGCAACCATGAATTACTATAAAGTATTGAAAACAATTACATCTCTCTCTATGAGATAGAGTAATTTGTTGATTTACAACTATACTAAAATTCTATATTTCTGGTACACATGAGTGTCTGGTTCTGACTCTAGGCCAAGGCAAAAGCAATGGAACCTGAGAAGTGTTGAGGACTCCAGGGTCAGTTTCTTTCCTCATGATTGCAAGTGTCCCTTTGGGGTTTGGTAAATCTGACTTGTTTATTTGGTCAACAACAAAAGAAAGCAAAATAAAACATAAACAAGGTTCCCTGGAAATTTACTTTTTGGTGTACCTTTAATGTTTGTGTTTCCTCAAAATTCACATGTTCAAGTCCTAAACCCCAAGTTATAGTATTAGAAAGCAGGGACTTCGGGAGGTGATTAGGGTCCTCATGAATGGTATTAGTGCCCTTATAAAAAAAGAGACCACAGAGTTAGCTAATTTCTTCTATGCATGTGGACAAAAAGAGAAGGTGCCATCTATGAGGGAGAGGGCCCTTACCAGACACCAATTCTTTTGGATCTTCATCTTAGACTTCCCAGTCTTCAGAACTTTGATAAATAATTTTCTATTGCTTATTGCTTATAAACTACATTACATGGTTATTGTTTGTGTGTGTGTGTTTCAATTATAGATATGAATAAGCTAAGACATCTCTGAACTCTCCCAGTAATGGTGCCTTGTACACCTGTATTATCTCATGAACTTCCCATCGTTTCCTGAAATCTGTTTATTTGTTATACATTTAGCACTTTAAAAAAGTTTTAAGTGAGAATGTTTCATGGAGTTGGGTAAGTATTCAAATAGCAAGTGGGAGAAATGTTTATATACATTTCACTACCCAGATAGATATTATTTGATAAAACAAGAAGCTGAACAAATAACATTTTATTCAGCATAATACCCTCTAGGTGATTTAATTAAATTTAGGCACATACACAACACAGCATGTTTTGCAAGGATACATATATAATAAAGGGCATGTATCAAATATTACAATGAATGTCTATGGAGGGTAAAGGATACAAATGGGAATTGGTGACCAGAACTTTGTTGATATTGGAAATTTCAGGTTGCTAGGGCACGTGAAACATGCAACTTTCTGTATCTGAGGCTTCAAAATAATTTCAGTGGTTTACAGGTCAAAATCTTGTCCACTGCATGTATAAGTTTTATGAATCCTTCACAAGTCACCTAAGTTCAATTTTTAAGGAACATTTGATCATATGTGTCTCTAATTTGCAGAAAAGGGAGTTTTAGAAGGATTAGTCACAAACGTTTATTTAATAAAATAAGTTTTATATACTGAAAAGTTATTATTAAACTTTAAAATAAATCAATTCTATGCTTAAGCTTTGATAAATTTGGGGATGAACCTGAAAAGTTTAGTGTGTGTATATATATGTAAATATACATATTAAATGGCAAGTGTGATTAGGATCAAAACTGAAAACTAAAATTTGGTGCAGTTTTGGGGTTTAGTTCTTCATTAAAAAGCTCTTACCCTTAGTCAGAGAGAAAAGTCAATAGCTTTTAAAATACAGAACACTTATGAAATATGCCAGATGGTCTTTCTAGGAAATTTAGGATTTTTTTTTCATTTTCACAGAATTCTTTGGAGAATCAAACCAAAATTATCTTAGCTGTTAAATCAGAGATATATAATCTTCCATGCAGTCTGATTTTTAGTGTGATTGAAAATTTTAGCCTCTTTTTTAAAGAGAATTTAAGGTTGCTAAGCATTTCTTATTTTTGATTGAAAAAAAAAAGTCCTAGCTCCCTCATTGTGGCTGGAATTTAGCAATTCAAAGTCTCCATTAAGTACCTTTTCAATTGACAAACACCTCCTGAAAAGTTAAAATTTAGGCTCATGAATCACCACACAATGAAATGTGAGAAGAAATGTTTTCCAGATTTACTAGTGATCCGCTTCTCTACACTTACTCACGGTTAAAAACCCAAAAGGTAGTAATCAAAATAATGCATATACACAAGTAAAGGGATGTTTAGATTAAATAAAAGAAAATCTATTCTAATAGATTATTTAAACTATTTTAAGGGTCACTATGTTCAAAGAGGTTAAATTGCTTTCTTTTCTTTCCTTCTCTCTCTTTTTGCTTTTTGGATCTGGCAGTTACAGCTAAGAACAGTGAATGGTGGCTCAAGAAAAACGGTTTAATTCAGGATGAAGAACTCCAACAATTAAAGCCACTTGAAAATGGAATGGAAATCTGAGGAGGGATTATGCTGCCTGTCACTGAAAGGGTTCAACTAGAATTTCATGTGGGCACTCAACAAAAATGCAAAAGAGGGGCTGGAACACTGTACAGAAAGAAGAATTAAGTGACGTGTGACCACCGGTATCATTCTACACTGCATTCAAAAAAGTTTGCATCGAAAGAATAGAAGAGAAAAAATACATGGTCATCAGTTCCTTTCATATTATGTGCTTACCACAAATATTATCCTTTGGTTTACAATTCCATGATTTTGGCCTATGCTAGTCAATTAACAGACAAGATTATCTATTCATGAGAAAAGTGGAGAGTTGGTCTGGATTTGACATTTCTGAAATATTATTACTATGTATGACTTACCTATTCATTAAAAACATTTTTTACTAACCACTTTGACACTGGAAACACAGTGTTGATGAGAAAAGATAGTTCTACTCTCGAAAGAGCTGAGTCTTAGTAACAGAAGAGAAATCACAAACGTTATCAAGCAATAGGAAATAGAAGAATTTTAGAGTGTAATAGTGAGGAAAACGAACTGTAATGAGACAAAAGTAGAAGCAGAGAGACCAGCTAAAAAATGACTGTAATAATGCAATATTAAATTCGTGAAGAAGTGTCATTTCTAGCATTACAGAGTAGACAACCAGAAAAAAAGAAAAAAAAATTTTTAAAACTGTCCTGGTATGAAACCAAGAAAATAAATTATCTAGAGACAAGAAACAAACAAAAAATAGTTAAATAACTATGTTAAAATATTAAGAGGCACTTTTTGAGAAAAAATGAAGCTTTATTAAGGGCATTAAAGAAATCCCAAAGAAGTTGCAGAGGTATAGCATGTTTTTGAATGGGGAGACTGAGTGTATTGAGTGAAAGATTCAGTTTTCCCAAAACTGCTTTCTACATTCAATGCATTCTCTTTTTTTACATTACTTTTTTTTTTTACACTTTACATTTTTTTTTCGGACTGCTTTTAATCTTTTGTTGCTTTGTTTTTGGTTTGTTTGTTTTTTTTCTTTTGGTACTGGTGGTTGATGCCCTGGCCTAGCACAGTGACCTGGCACAGGGATCGGCCAATTGAGTGACATCCTCATCCTTTTTTATTTTTATTTTGAGACAGGATCTACATTACCCAGTATAGACTAAAACTTATAATCCTCTTGCCTAAACTTTTCCAAGTAGTTGGGATTACAGGTGTGTGTCACCATGTCCACCTTACAATAGAGTTTATGTATCATCATAATGGACCAATAAAAGTAATTTTTTAAAATATGGAAATATAGAAAAACAAAAACTTGAAAATATATTCTAAAATGTGTATAGAAGAATAAAGAAAAAATAGCATCCAAGACTCGCCAGAAGCATTATGTGAAGAAACTTGATATACAAAGCTTTGCTCATAAGTTGTAAAGTTATATAATTCAGATACTTTAGATACTTTAGATAGTATGGTGTTTGAGCTGGACAAATAGCTTAAGGAAATTAAGAGCAGAGTAACACATGTAAGGAAACCTGATTTGCTATATTGGAAGACAGTAAACTAATTAAGGAATGGTTCTGTGATGTTGATATTGCTCCAACGGCTGGAGGAACCCCCATGCTTGGCTCTCACAAAACTTGCTTTAAGAGGTATTAAATATCTAAAGTGAGAGGCAAAACTTCAAAAGGTTTGATGACAATATTCAAACATATCTTTATGCTTCAAGTATGGAAGCTTTCTCTTAAAGAAGACTCAAGAAGCCCAACCTGAAAAGAAAAATGCTGATAAATTTTACTGAATTAAAAATTCAAAAATTATTTTCTTTTTTTTTTTAAGAGAGGACAGTGAGAGAGAGAGAGAGAGAGAGAGAGAGAGAGAATCAATTTTTATTGAGTTTTTCACATGGCTTTCGTTGCTCTGACACTTGGTTGTGTACGTGGATGCTGGGGTTTGAACCCGCGTACTTGCGCATGCCAGGCAAGCGCAGCAACCGCCGAGCCACCACTGCAGCCCTCAAAAATTATTTTCAAAAGAGTAAAATGACAAGATCTGAACTGAAAGAAAGTATTTTTGAAAGAATATTTTCAAAAGATAAGAGTTTTGTGTATATTGAACACCGACTGTTATGGTTTGGGTCTGGAATATCTTTCAAAGGACTGGGTGTTGAAAGCTTGGTCGCCAGTGGGACAATATTTGGAAGTGGGGCTTTTGGAAAATGATGGTTCATGAGAGATCTAACCACATCAGTGGATTAATCCATAGATGGATTCATATTTTGTTTGTGTTATTGGGAGGTGATGGAAATTTAGGGGCTAGGACCCGTTTGTTAGGTAGTGAATCATGAGAGGTACCCTTTGGTAATATATCTTGTCTTCAGTGCTTTATCTCTCCCCCAGCCCTCTTCCCAACATAAGGTGAACAACTTTGCTGTGCCACATCCTCCCAATTATGATGTTCTGTCTCATCACAAATCCCCAACAATGGAAAAAGGTGCTCATGAATTGAAAGTGTTGAATATATTGAACCATAAGCCAAAACAAATCTTTCCTTCTCTAAGTTGATTTTCATAGATATGTTGTCACAGAAACAGAAAGTTATAAATCAGTACATATAAAGTAATCAACAAAGATGCCTAGCCATACATATGTTTTAGAGAAGAGAGAACATGAATGACCATGAAATGTAAGATTCTTAACTGACCAGGAAGATTAAAATTTAAAATAATGATGAGATACCCTCTTGTAGTTTTTGGATTGGGAACAATTAAAAAGTTAGAGATAATGAGTATTAGTGAGGTGGTGGAGAAAAAGCAATAACCATCCATTGTTAATAGAGGTTTAAATCAATACAAGTGCTTAATAGGTTGGTGTAAGTCATTACATTTAAATATGTGGAAATGTCAACTCTTAGTTCTTCCACTCTAGATATGTACATTGGAGAAACTCTAGCATATTTTCATCATAGACTATTACAGGAATATTTGTAGCAGAATTATTTAAAATTGATAATGACAATAACAAAGCATCATGAAAAACTTGGAAGTCATCCAAATATTTACCAGAATAAGAATTGATACATAAGCTGTGAAATATTACAGTAATTGCCTAGTGTAAAGCAGAAAAAGTGAATGAACACTAAACAGAACAGCATAGACAAATGTCACAAACTGGAAATTGAGAGAAAGAAGCACATTGTAGAACAATGTATGCCATGCAACTCCATTTAAGAAAAGTTCAAAAACAATCAATGCTAAACAATATATTATCTAAAATACAGATATAGGAAAGAATACTTTTTAAAAGGAAAGAAAATGAAAACAAGAGCATTCAAGGGGACTTAAAATAGTAATATTGTCAGGTAAAACTTTGGATTAAAAGAAAAGAGGACTACAGTTAGCACGTGATTCTCCAAAGATTGAATGTATGAGATATTTGCATTTTTATAGTCATTGAAACTTTTAGATACTTTATTTTGGTCAATAACAATTTTCTTAATATAATATTATATTTTCTAAATTACTTCAAATTCATTTTTGAAATTGGCAGAGTATACCTACATGTAATAAATTGGCAAATTATTATTATTATTACTTTTTGCTTCTGCTCATTCCTTTATTCTTTCACTAAAATTCTTAAGCATCAAAAAATACACCTTAAATTTTTATTTTTTAAAATCTCACTGCTTTTATGTAAGGTCTTCTTATGTATATTCTAGTAAGTATTAAAGAAATTATGTATAGGTATACTTGTATATCCTCTTATATATATTTTTTTAATTATGTCATAATTTCTGGCTTCCATTTTAGAAACACAACTAAACTTTATTTGTGAGATGACTGAAAAACAGATCGCAGAAATCAGTATAAATAAAATTTTCAACATTTTTTCAATAAATTTTATTCATTATAGCTTACTTAAATGTAATACTGAATTTGAAGTAAAAATATATACGCAATTCTATCAGGGAATAAGTGAAGGGGAGAAAGTCCTAGACTAGGATCGGGCTTAACTTATTTTATCAGTACCTATGTATGTATGAATATGTAACAAAAATTCCCTTTGATATGTAAGACTATGTTAAATCAATAAAAAATATACATATGTATATGTATATATACACACATATATATGCATATATACACATATATATGTACACACATATATTTGTGTGTGTGTGTATATATATGAATCTGTTTCTTTTCTTTTTAGATTAAATAGCATGGTTTTAATCTACTTCCCCAAGTACAAAGCAATAACATTGACAGATTCATTGTTGTGTCTGAAGAAGGTAAAAGCACTCTTTTGCTGAGAGTCAGCATTGTTTCTCCATTTCTCCCTTTTATTTTAGCATAATTCATGTTTATTTTCCCACAGGACTCTCCTTTCCTGAGTTTATTAAATTTAGCAAGTAGTTTTTCCTAAAATATTCAAAAACACCACTTTCAAGGTACACTTCCACCCATAGCGAACACATTTTTATAGTATAGTTCTTAGAATTTTTCACATAGATAGTGGACAAAAACTTCCAGTTCAGATTATCTTGCTTTTTTGACTGAGGCTACATTTTTACATTAGAAACCTATAGTAAAGCAACAGAATTTGTCATCCTGAATGTCTTCAGAAGCACTTTATATATTAGAAGGCAAAGCAATGATCCAATATCTGGAAAATTAGTAACATTGGGGTAAAAATGAAGAACTGAATGAACTCATGCACTTATTTTTCTTCTTTCAATAACCTCACCAAAATGATCATAAAGGAATAAACAGTTTTTAAAGGCTTGAAGAGCATCAGAATTGGAAATATTAACAACTGAGAGATATCAGCATTTCAGGTAGAAACAGGAAGCCAATGGAAGAGTAGTAACTGGATTTAGCCTCCATATAAATTCCCAGAAAGAAGAAGAATGAGAAGATTTTAGTCAGCACAGCCATGGTATCCCGGAAAAGCTCAGTACTTCGAGGCACTGGATATTGAGGAGATTGAAAATGAGAATTAATTAAAGGAATGAATTTGGATATGATAATTTCTAGTTCTTAATTCCTATCATTAGAAAATGTAACTTCTGTTAGGGAAAACAAGTCAAATGTTTATTTTAAAGAGAAATTAAACCACAGTGTTTCTGAACATGAGACTACCAAGAAAGGATGTGTAGATCAGAGTTAAATATAGGTTACAATAAGTGTCTGAAAACATCATGGTAGGACTCTCAAATAATAGAATACCAGCCATTGGGATACATCTTGAAGGAAAGAAACTGAGGAATCTTTTGTTCAACAATTGTTGAGAGTAGAGTAAGAAAGAAGAAAAGGTTTAAATATTGACATTGTGTAATAAAAAGACCAACTTAGTGATTAATTGTTGTGAAATATATCTAACAAGTTCTACCAATCCACAAAACTCAGTAAGCTTTATTTGGCATAATCTTCAAATATGAACACACAACTAAAGATCATGGGACATTCAGTTAAACAAAGAGATCAAAGCAAGCTGAAAAAATATCTAATGGAAGAGAAAGTATGGTGAATATCTCAGAATCACAAAAGGAGATGTAGCTCCAAAACAAAAGCAGAATTTTATAAAGCCATAACAGCCAAAGACCAAGACAAAGAACTTGGCACTATTACCAAAATTAAAATTCCTGTAGAAAGTTTCCAAAACAAAGTTTAGAGCATCTTCTAGAATGTAGAATAAAATATGCAAGAAGGAAAAGTCAGAAAGAAAAAATAATATCAATTAGAGTCAAATCTGAATTCCCAATGTATCTATTTCATTTGCATTCCAGAAATAAAACACAGGTGAAATAGCTTTAAAATTATTTTTTCAAAACACGAAGATAACTAAGAGCATGATGCAGTGCTCATCAAATACCTATTGCAATAATTGTATAAAGAATTAATACTAGTGTGTATCATCTTGAAATTTCAGAACACTAGGGATAATGAGCTTATAAGACTACATTTTTTAGAAGACTACAATTATAAGTAATTATACAACTTATATTTACAAGTAAATATGATTATAAGGTGGGTATGTGGTCAGATCACATAGAAGGGAACTTAAAAAAGGAGAAATTATTTTTAAACTCTCAACATAAAACATGATATTGAGAGACTAAAATTTTAAAGAAAATGACTGCTAATAAGGGATTCTGCAGTCAATCACATTATTAGTTGAGTGTGAGGTTAGAATAAGGATGAAGCTGGCATCCTAAAAATACATGGACTCCAAAACATATTTTAGGCATCCTTGTCAAATTTTACTGTAGGATGTACTACACAAATGCAGGAGAGAAAACACAGATAGAGGAGGAATCAGGAAACGGGAATCCAGCCAGAGAATAAGCTATGGGGCCTCTCCAGGATAGCAGCTGTTCACCAAGTCTACAGAACAATCAGTCCAGACAGAAAAAAAACGGCTGAAAGCTTCAGGAGGAATGTTAATCAGAAAGGAAAATAAAATAAATAAAAAAGAAAGAAAGAAAATGAAAAGGAAAGTTTATCTGATAATTCTGTGTTTTTAAAATCATACTTTGATGAACTGAAAAAGATAGAAATGGTTACATAAAAAACAAGGCAAATTAATAAAAAGGAATTGTTAATTCCAAGAATAATAAAAAGTTTCATAAAAAGAAGCGTAAAGAATTTAGATAAGAAATGAATACCTAGATACATATTCTTCATATCATAGAAACTGGTCACTCAGCTTTCCAATACTCCTAGCTTATTTAGGAGGTTGGATAAAAGGGACTCGCGAGTATTGGTGGGATGTTTGGGAGGGAGCGTAGTCGTAAGGATCCTGATTTCATTTACCATGAAAGAAAGTAAAAGAAAAAAATAATAAATATTGATTGAAGAAATTACAGCAATATAACACAAGTATAGCAGAAAAATATCTAATAGTCTTTTTAGGTATTTATTTAGGTATTTATTTATCTCTGGGATATCAGCCATGGGGAAGGTAAGGGCTAGGCAGAATACTGAAATTTTTATTTACTAAAACCTTTGTATTGCTCAATAGCTTTGAACTATGTAAGTATTTGGCTTTGATAAAAATTTTACAAATTCATAAAATATTAAAGAGAAATATCAGTTACGAATAATCAAGGTTTGCTTATTATAGTCTATTATTGATTTGACATATAAATCTGGATTCCAAATTGCTAAGCAAGTTCAAAATATTTGCTGCTGTTGCATCATGTGCTGGGTTTGGAAATTACTGTTAGGAACACTGCAAGGGGAAATAGCAATGCAAACTAGAGAAAAATGTGATGTTGTTCCTGATAAAATTTTATTTTTATTGTGAGTTACTTTTATATTTCTGAATATAAAACAGTAAAATTCATTAACAATAATATAAACTATTTATTTCATACTTACAAAGAAAATGACAAGTATCTATGTTGGTCCCTTAAATTTTGTTTTTGAATGAAAGAAAGCTAGTCATTTGCCCAGTCCTATTTCCACACATTGGAATGCTAAATACAGTTTTTAATTGGACAAAAGAAAATTTTTAGGAAAAAACTCAAATAGTATATGGATATTAGTCTCCTTGGATAAGGGAAGTCTGAAATTTATATTCACAATATAGTGTAAATTAATTTAACAGCCACTTGAAAGCCCTCTCTACCTAATGAACTGCCATCTTTGACATTTTGTAGTTATCTTTATAATCTATTAAATTTTCCTCCTTTGGTCCTCAACTCAAAATATTCTTATATCTCCTGGAACTTCAATAACAATTTTAAAATGCCTCTTAGCATTAGAAAATGCAGACATATAGGCATTCTTTATGTTGTAGCTGCTCCTAATAAAAAGAATTGGAAACCCCAGCTTTCTCTGAGTCCCATGGAAATATTATTCACTGAGAAACTCTCCGTCCTGAGTCACAGCTCACTTTAGACCACTCACCTAGTCATTTCATTATTTATAGTAAATAACAGGCTGGTGACATAGGATGAATTGTGTAGCTTGTTTAAGTATCTTTTTCTGGTGTATTTCAAGATTTAGAAAAGCAAAGGATGCTGTCACAACAGGCTATTTGGGGCTATAAATATTTGTTAATACCTCCTGCAAAACCTATAGGAGGAGATAAGTAAAGTTACTCTCTACTTATCTTCCTGTGTATAATACATTTTAGAATCCCACAGGCCTTTTGTATTGACCTGTTGTCAAATCAGTCTGTGAATCAAAATAGATGTGAAATTCAAAGAATCAGTTAACTATTTATATTTAACTAATGAATCCATTAGGCTTAATGGGACTAGAATTTTTAAAGGTTTAAAATGTGTATTAATTTCCATGGATTCAGTTACACATTTATATTTTAGGAATATTCAGGCTATACCATTTGCTATCCATTAACTCTCCCTTCAGAATACAATGGAAAGAATTCTTAAAACAAAATAAAAAGTATATGACTTGAATTTTTATATATGTCAATCTGCTTCTGCAAGAAAGTTAGTATATTTATTTGTCAGAAAAGTGGTGTTCAGCTGGATTCCCAGTGACTTTGGAGGCTGAGGCAGGAGGATCACAAGTTCAACACCAGCCTTGGCAACTTAGTAAGGCCCTTAGCAACTCAGTAAGACCCTGTCTCAAAACAAAATATAAAAAGGGATGGCATTGTGGCTCAGAGATTAAGCATTCCTGGGTTCGCTACTTGATACCAAAAAAATAATTTAATTAAATTAGATTAAAAAATGAAACAGAAAAAGAAAAGAAAAGTGGGATTCATTTCTTCAGGACATAACTCTCATAATTTCCCTCTAGATAACTAAATATGAATGGATATAAAGTTGAAATTTGGATTCTATACCAAAGTTTTCTTGGCATCAAATCCTGGGCAATGATTTCATTTTTAAGACATCCAAGGAGAACCTGAAGCTTTGATTGTTTTCTCAACTGTTTAAAATTTTCACCATCATTAGTTTCAAAGTGGACCCTTAACCAATTTTTATTGTATTTCTGATCCATGAGGTATAAAATCTTTGTTAATAACAGAGTTCCTTAACAAAACAACTACATAGTTTTCGAGTGACTTTTTTTTTTTTTTAATTTTCCAGGTTGTATTTTTTTAAATACAATGGAACAGAATAAAAAGTCAGAATATATTCAAATTCATAATGAAACTTAGTATACTAGAAAGGCAGCATCTCAAATCATTTGTATAAAAATGAATTTGTTTAAAACATTTTATTGGAATAACTTTTTTTTCCTTTTATTTTTGAACAACCATACAAGTTTTTAACAAAATAATATAAAATGTGTATAGTTTCTGGATATTAGATTTACCCCCAGGAGTGTAACCCACCCTTATCTCTCTCTTCCCCTTCCCATAACATCTCTAAAAAAGTATTAGGTTGTGTAACATTACAACTTATTTGGATTTAACACATGATAATAGACCACCTTTCTCAATGGCCAGGGTCTAGTTCCAGCCTCCACAGATGAGTGGAGACATTCGACTCTTGGTTCTCTGGGTTAAGCTGATTTTACTAACTATAATTTCTTCCATAGCCATCCATTTATCTTCAAAGGCTGCAATATCATTGTTTCTAATTGCTGTATAAAATTCCATGGTATATATGTCCCATAGTTTTTGGATCCATTCATCCAGTGAGGGACATCTGGGTTGTTTCCATAGTCTAGCAATAGTAAATTGAGCTGCTGCGAACAGAGATATTGCTGTGTCACTATAATGTGCTGATTCTAAATCCCCTAGAAAAATACCCAGGGGTGGTTTAGCAGGGTCGTAAGGTGGGCTCATCCCTAGTTTTTTGAGGATTCTTCACACTGCTTTCCAGAAGGGCTGTACCAGTCTGCAGCTCCACCAACAGTGTGTTAGTGCACCTGTCTCTCCAAAGCCCCTCCAGCATCTATTATTTTTTATTTTCTTCATTTTTACCATTCTGACTGGCGTAAGGTGATTTCTTAATGTAGTTTTCATTTGCATTTCTCTGATTACTAGTGATTTAGAGCACTTTCTCATGTATTCATTGGCTTGATCAACGTCCTCTGTTGGAGTGACTTTATTTTTTGAACCCCTGAACCCCAGTGTTCAAATGAACAGAACCTATTTCTGAATATACTTTAGGATATCCATGAAATATGAGAATTTTTTTACACTTTTACAAAGAAGAAAAGTGATATGCCAGAAAGCTAATTTTAGTTTCTTCCAAGTGTTTTATAATTAAACAAAAATCTGACTCCTAACAAGATATTAATAAGCTAAGCTTCTTCAGGAAATTCATATCACAATTTAATCTTATTTTCATTACACCATTTATCTGTCTTCCAAGAAATGACCTGGATTGTAAATGTTATATTTTGTGTTTTAACAAACCATAGAAAACAGATATTATCACATTTTATGTATCATCCTTTATAAGAGGGCCTATGTGTAGCTTTTAGGCAGAATACATTACAGGGATGGGGATGGGCAATACATATTTTATTTTAAAAAACAACTACTGAAAATATTCACTGAGATAATAGAATAATAGTTTTTTTTAGAACTGGAAGGGATTCTAGTGACCATTTGGGCTAATAGTTTGTAATGTTTTCACTGGAAAAGATTCTTATATTTTTTTAACAACAGATGCTGAATTTTAAAAAATGTTAAATCAGCAAGAAGCTGCCATGTATATTGGTATTTTATAATTTTGAAAATTTAAATATGATTTTAATTTAGCATGAAGAATTACATTACTACCTTTGGGGATTCAGGTTGGGAATGAATGAGTTAGTTTTTTCTATCATCTCATTTCACAGATGGCAGAAGATATGCCAGTATGAGGGTTGTTCAAGGTTAACCACTAAAAAGAAGCAGCACCAGAGACAGAACTAATATAAAGAGGAAATCAATTTGAGAGAGTATCATCTGGGACATCTCATTAATCCTTCTTCCTCATCAGGCCCTTTTAGTATTTCTGCTCCACCCATTGTTTTTGTAACATTTATTCTTCTAGCTCTGCTTTCATGCTATTCAAAGATTTTAATAAATGACCAGAAATTGATGACATATCACCAATTTCGATAACCTGACTTCATTCATTATAGTCAAACTTACTTCCTATCACCTATTGAATACAACATACTGGGAGACATTTAGGTATCCACTTGACCTTTATGTGTATCATCAGTATTATCCTACTTCACCTTTTCAATTCTTCTTCAAAAGGTAGTTAAAAATCTTACATTCTCTGTGAAATAACTCCTGATTCCCACCTTCCACCAAGTCCAGGTAGAAATAAGGAGCCCATGCCTGTGCCTACATTACAAGGCATGGCATTTTTCTTCTTGGTTTCTTATTGTTCCTGCTTAGCTCCCTAGCTATATTGAAAGAGGAGGAGGAATCATGCTCCCCTTTGTAACTTCAGTGTATACATATACTGACTCTCATATATTTTCAACCAGACACTCATATACTCTGATGGTTTAGAAGAAGATATTGGTTAGACATAAGATAGGAAAAAGAGGGAGGACACTGTAGTGGTTCTAAACTTGGGATTCATAGTCAGTGGGGTTTGGATCTTTACTCTACCACTCGCACCCATGTAATCTAACTCAAGCTAATTAACATTACTAAATCCTTTCTTTTTCTCCTGTTAAGAAATTAAGGTGATTTAATGTGATGAGGAAATAAAATATTTCTATGATAAGAACAAACTAGCAGCATACATGAACACAAAATCAGCTCTACAGTCAATAGTCAAAGACCAACTTCAATCAGAGGAACAAGCTCAGAACTCCCAAAACCCATAAACAGAGGAAAGTCAATAAAAACATAAATAAAAGATATCCAAGATGGCACAAAATACACCAAAGGCCACAATGCCAGGGACCCAGAATCACATATCTATTCTAACATTGAACATTGAATGGAATCAATGCCTCAATCAACAGACACATATTACAAGACTGGATCAAAAAAGAAATCCAACAATATGCTGCTTATAGGAGACACACCTCACACCCCAAAATATACAGAGATCGAAGGTGAAAGGTTGGCAAAAAAACCTACTACGCATGTGGCCCAAGAAAGCAAACTTTGACAAAATTAATTTTGACCAAAAAATTAGTCAGAAGGGATAAAGAAAGTCACTACATCATAGTAAAATGAAAAATACATCAAGAAGACATAACAATACTTAACATTTACGGCCCCCAATTACAACCCTTCCAAAAATGTGGAAAAAGTACGAGGATGTTAAACTACTTATTAACTTCAAAACAATAATACAGAGAGAATTTAATACATTACTATTAACAATAGACAGACCATCAAAGCAAAAAAATCACTAAAGATATCTGTAACAACTGAATCAATCAATTGGACTTAACAGACATTTACAGAATATACCGGGCCAAATTGGTAGAGTTCACACTCTTCTCAGTAGCACACAGATCCTTCTCTGAAACAGATCATATCTTCTTCCACAAAGGTATTTTTACCAAGTATGACAGCATTCTTAAGAGTTCAATTTATAAATTGAACTCTTAAGAATGCTGTCATACTTTCTCAGATATTTTGATATATTGTGTCATCATTCTCATTTATTTAAAGAATTTTTTATTTATATTCTCATTTCATCTTTGTTCCATTCTTCATTTAAGAGGGAATTATTCAATTTCCAAGTATTTATATACTTTCTGTTAACTTGCTGTTAATTCCTAAGATCATACTATTGTGGTCTGACGTGATACATGGGACTATATCAACCTTTTTACTTGGTAAAAATACCTTTGTGGAAGAAGATATGATCTGTTTCAGAGAAGGATCTGTGTGCTACTGAGAAGAGTGTGAACTCTACCAATTTGGCCCGGTATATTCTGTAAATGTCTGTTAAGTCCAATTGATTGATTCAGTTGTAAAGTCAAAAATCAGTGAATGGGATTTCATAAAGCTAAAAAGCTTTTGTACTGCCAAGGAAACAATCAAAAGAGTCAAGAGGTTTCCTACAGAAATGGAGAGTATCATGGACTATGATTCCTCAGACAAGGGTCTCATATCCAGAATCTATAAAATACTCAAAAATGTCAGCTACAAAATCACCAACAGCCCAAT
>PVKS010034996.1:0-20423 GCA_004027875.1 Aplodontia rufa
GAGGTGGCTGACAGGGCAAGATTGCTGGAAGCCTCACACTGACAAGGTTCCAAGTGGGGGTAAGGAGCAAGCAAACTCCCAAAGGCAGTGCATGTAGTGTGACTGTCAGGCCCAGTGTGCTGGGCTTAAGTTGATGAAAAGCTGGTCTCACTGAAGTGTTTTATGAAGTCTCCAGAACGGCAGATTGGCAAGGGCGGACCGAAACCGCCGGCTGCACCTCTGCCAGCTCAAACTTTCACCGGATGCAGACATGAATTTGCCATCATCGAACCTAGCAAACCCATGATATAAACTTGGGTATAGAAAGTTGCAAAGTCTTACTGAGAAAGGACTCAGTAGTAGAGCCTGTGTCGGGGAAGGAGTGGGGATGGTGTGTTCCAGAACTCAAATCCAGCCTGATTGAGCCCTCAGTGCAGTGGGATATATAATACCCCTTACCATCTCCCCACCCCATGAGGAATAATGAACTTGGCTGGGATGATTTCCTAAGTGCAGCGGATCCCATATCTGAGTTCTGTGTGCATGTGGAGGACCCACAATAGGAGAGTAGAGGTGTTCTCCAGGATAACCAGCTTTAGGTTCTCAGGCATTAGGGATATTACTGGAAAGGGGTTTGGGACACAGGGCAAATCTCCTCATAAAGTGAAGCCAACTGGGTCTCCTCTTCAGCAGTCCAGGTTACAGAATGTGTCCAGTCTCTCTCCTCCCCAGACTGGAGGAAAATATGTACATCAATGCGCACCAGTGATCAGAAAACCCCCAGGAACCCAAGCAGGGAACTGAGGGGGCCGGCTCCTCATCAGCTGGGGAAAAGGGGAAATTGGGCCTCACAGAAGCCATAACAGGGTGGAAGGAGCAAGGCTGCGGTCCACAGGGGGGCACTGTGGGTAGGGTAAACAGGTGGTCCCTAGGGCAGGGGGGGCCCATTGACACCCGGGTGGTAGAAGGCACAGTTGTTCTCATAGCGGCAGTTGCCCTTCATCATGAAATGTCGACAAACAGGGCGATTTGACATATCTGTAGGAAAATGACAACAAAAAGGTCAAATAGGTTATACCTAAGAGATTAATGCCACCCTCCCTGCCCCAGTTCACAGAACTCTAAGGACTGTCTTCAAAGAGACCAAATTATCTTGAGTAGAAACTTCCATGCATACAGGGAAACCTATGGTGTTCTGCCTCTCTCCCAGTACTCTGAAACATGGGACACCAAAAGTCTTGTGGAAGACAGGGTACATCCTTACCTCCTCCATGACTGTGGCCTCCATCATGCCCTCGGTGGCCACCTCCTCCGTGACCAGGACCATCATGGCTACGGTGCTCATGAGGTGGTGGCCCTCGGTGGTCATGGCCTCGGTGACCAGGGACATCATGTGGCCGATGGCCATGGGGTCCCCCGTGTCCAGGGCCTTCATGGGGGCGATGTCCACCACTTCCACCCATGCTCCCACCAGGGCCTTCATGGGGGCGATGTCCACCACTGTTGCCCATGCCCCCACCAGGGCCTTCATGGGGGCGATGACCACTGCCACCACCCATGCCACCACCAGGGCCTTCATGAGGACGATGTCCACTGCCCATTCCTCCGCCAGGGCCTTCATGAGGACGATGTCCACTGCCCATTCCTCCACCAGGGCCTTCATGGGGACGATGGCCACTGCCACCACCCATGCCACTGCCAGGGCCTTCATGGGGACGATGGCCACTACCACCGCCCATGGTCCCACCAGGGCCTTCATGAGGACGATGTCCACTGCTGTTGCCCATGCCCCCACCAGGGCCTTCATGAGGACGATGCCCACCACCTCCAACCATGCCCCCACCAGGGCCCCCTCGTCCATTCGGAGGTCCTCCACCAGAGCGACCTCCTCTGGCCCCTCGGAATGGAGGGGGTGGTGGTGGCTCATTTCCTCCTCGGCCACCTCGGCCTCTATGGTATGGTCCAGGACCAGGTCCTGGACCCCCCCGCATTGGGCCACCCCGCATGGGGTCACCTGGGCCATCCCAGAAGGGATCACCCCCCCGGGGAGGGGGTGGAGGACCCAGGAGACGTGGACCCACTGGTCCACCAGGGCCTCCATGGGGACCTGTTAGAAAAGAAAAGAAAAAGAAGAGACAGTATCATCTATCTGTTAAGAGAAGGAAGCACAATCTCCCAATCGAAACCACCTCCCACCTATATTGTTACTAGGCTGAAATTCAGCAGAACATCCCACTCCAATTTCTCACCACCTACCTGGCATAGGTCCCCCAGGCCCAGGGGGGAAGTGCTGCATGCTTTTGGGACCCCCAGGGCCTCCTGGTGGGAAACCATTGGCTATTGGACCAGGACCTAGGAGTCCGTGTGGCACTGTTAATTAAAAAAAGAAGTCATCAATAAGATTGTATAAGAATGGCATGGCTTCCCATGTAGGTGTGCCCAACTGACCCTCTCAGACCAACCTGGCAGAGTAAGCTCTCTATCCAGTCTTCCCCTCCCATTTCTTGCCTAGTGTCAACAACACTGTGCTTTTTGGTATCTATGAAACCCCATTTCCCAACTCCACCTGAGGCTTCCTCCCCCAGGTCCCTGGGGCCAACCCTGAAGATTACCCAACATCTGCTTGATCTTGTCTGAATAGTCTGGCTGTTTCAGCAGTTCTTCAGAGGGATGACTGTTTGGGCTGCCCTGTGAGGATGCCAGAGAGCAAAATCAATTAAAAGCAAGGGTAAGGGTAACAAATGTTAAAGAAAAGAGACAGCCAATATTTAGGAGGTAAATGGAAAGAATGCAAGACCTGGAGTAGAGAATGGGAGACAGTATCAGAAGAAAAGACTTGGGGAGGTTCCATAGGAATTAAAAAAAGAGGAGGGTTCATACCATGATGGAGGTAAGGATCTCCTGGACATTGATGCCTCCTCCTCCAGGCCCTTGGGGGCTCTTCCCAGCACCCATGCTTCCCATAAGATTGGCTAGAACAGGAGGCAACTTGGAGCCTCCAGCCCCATCAGGTGAGCCACCTGACCCCCCAGGCTCCAAAGTTTCAACATATGGGGTTTCATCCATGGAACATTCCTGAGAGGAGGAGAAAAACTGACACTGATGAAAAGAATACAGCAACATCCTCACGTGAAAAATGCACCTCTGTTGTCACCCACCATTACCACCCACTGTCACCATGCACCACTGACACTTACCTCATCTAGTGGGATGAGTTTAGGGGGTATGGGTTCATAGGGCTCAGGATCGGGTTCATGAGGACTAACAGGAAAAAACATAGGTGAGGAAAGAAAAGAAAGAAAGAAAAAAAAAAGAATATTTATTTAGGTCTCTGAGTTCTTTTTAGCTTCTACCCCTCCTCCTCAATTTCCCATGTCACAGATGCCTCAGCAGTCCAAGCACTCCATATCCCAGGACATAAATGCCTCTGCTCACCTCTCCTTGTTCAGGAAGAGCTCCTGAAGGATCCCCTTCTCCCGCTCAGCCTGAATGTATCGCTCCTGGCTGTTGCTTCCAGGGGTGACAAGAGGTGAGGGAAGAGCTAGGGGCCGAGGGCACACCCAGGGCACCTTCTCCTCCATGTTGTCATGGCTTAGACGTCGGGCTGTCTCAAATGCATGACGGTCTGACAGTATTTCTCTCTTAGCTGCTTCACCGAAGTCCTTGATCTTGTTTACATTTACTATTGGGGCAAGAGAAAACAGAGCAAGAAGGAAACTAAACGTAACAGTTCTTTTAAAATTCCCCATACACATCTATTTCACAGAAACTTGACTTCTTACCTCGTTCCGTTTCATCCAGTTCAAAATAGAAATATTCTCTCAGTTTGCCCTCCTCAGGCCATGTCACAGTTTTCCTTTTCCTTCCCTTCCGGGTCAGTTGGCTAGGATCTCCAGGACTTTCCACTGGCTTTGCATCCAGAGCTCCTGGCTCCAAAGAGGCTGGAAGCAGGAGAAGTTTCAGAACCAAATTCTTCCTTTCAGAAGACCCCCAAATCCAAATCCATTTCTAGATTACCTGTATCCATAAGCTCTGGGACTTCAACAGGTGGCACTGGGGTGCCAGGACGATCTATGTCCATAGTCTCAGCAGGGGGTGCTGGTTCTGGGGAAGAAGGTTTGGCTGCACTTGATTCTGTGCTTGTTTTTCCTTCAAAGGGGCTTGGCTATTATTAAAGAAAAAGAAATTAATGAGCTGACAGGAAGCCAAGTTCAAGCCAAAGCAATTAGTCCAGGGTCTAAGGCAAGATCCCAACAGTTGCTATAAAAGAAGCCTCTGGCTTCTAACAGTTCCATTCCCTACTCTGCATTTGAGACCAAAATCTCTCTGCTATGCTCCCTGACAGAGTTCCTTGCTACCGTGTCCTTCTTCTGGATCTTGGTGTACTCTGTCACTGAAATTCACTTCTAGGGGCCCATACCTTGGCAGCAGTAGGTGACAGCACCTTCTTCTTCTTCTTAATTTTGATGCCTGGAACAGGGGCTGAATTGAGAGCATCCAGAAAGCCCAGGCCCTCCATGGCTACAAAAGAAAAAAGAGCATAGAATGGAATCATCAGAACATCTTCAGAATCCCATTCACACATAATCCTGGCCAAAAATGAGCTGATGGAGACCTTGTCTCCATTTAGGACATGAAAAGTTCAAGTGATCTAGAAGCACAACCAAGAGAGTTCACGCAGGAAATTCCTGAGTTATTCCATCTTTCTTTTGAAAGTTAAGTCATGGTTTTGTATAGGAATCAGAGTACAGGGAACCAATGACATATACCCCTGTGAACATGAAAGATTGTCCTGCCAGAAGGTTGCATCACTGACTGGTTACTAAATAGCAATATTCCTACTTCATCGCTAACCTTACTAAGTAAAGCTCGTAAGAAAACAGAGCTCCAGAGGTACAAGCATTAAAGGACACCAAGAAATCAAAGGCAAGTAGAACAAAACAATAAAAGAAAAGGGGAAAAAGGAAAACAAAAAAAGACAATAAAACCTTTCCGTTCCAGGACATTCATTTTAGAAAAAGAGCTTGTTCCCAATTTCTAGTACATTCCCTGTTTTGGACTCACGCTGAGGAGGGATGATCTTCACTTTGATCTCTTTGGTGGCATTGGGTGTTGTATTGAGGGGCTTGTACTTCTTTTCTGCAGGAGGGGCAGCATCTCCTGGAGCAGTTGTGGCACTGTGGGAAGAGAAGCAGTCAATAACATCTGAATCACGTCATCTTTCTCCTGTGTGTCCACTGACCCAACCATTCAGAAACCTGTACAGGGTCCATACCTCTGGCGCTTGAGGGGAATGGGTTTGAGGTTATACTTGTCAGAAACCACCACTGTGCTGGCATTCTTCTTCACAGGCACCAAAGACGGTGTCTCCAGCTCTAGTCCTTAAAGAGAGATGTTTTGTTGTCAGTACAACTCATCCCTTAACCCTACCCTGACTGTCCCACCGTGTAAGTCCCCCAGCTTCGCCATTACACTTTCCTCTTTCCCATCACAAATGAACTATTCCACACAGCAATGGTTGTGCACATACCCACAGGCCCTCACTGCGAAGCTAGTCAACAGCCTTACCAGTGGAACGGAATTTGGCATGACTTGGTGCTGTGGTTCGCAGAGACTTGGGTTTCTCCTTCTTCTTCTCTGGGGCCTCCTCCGCCCGGGTCTCAGCTTTCACCTCAGTCAAAGGTCGTTCAGGAGGAGTGGCTCGACTCTTTCCTTCTTCTTTACGTTTTTTCTTATCTTTCTCTATTGTAGAAAAACAAAGCAGAAAAGCATTTATTTTCAGTACCAGGGACTGAACCAAGGGATGCTCAACCAATAAGATACATCCCCGCCGGCCCTTTTTATTTTGAGACAGGGTCTCACTAAGTTGCTTAGGGCCTCATTAAATTGCTGAGGCTGGCTTTGAACTTCCGATCCTCCTGAGCTGCTGAGATAACATCCATGTGCCGCTGCACCCAGCCAGAAAAGGATTTCATTTAGATAAAGGCTGTCAGAGGTGAAGCAGACAAAGGGCACCTGAAGGCTACATCTCAGTGGGAAAGAAATAAATATAAAGGGATAAAAGACTTACCAGCAGGCTGAGTACTGCTCTGGGAACGGATGACAGCCATCCAGTCACTGACAAGGACTGAGGCCAATTTTCGGAGCTCTGCAAGTAAAAGAGAAAAAATGATGTAAATGATTTAATAATAATTCAGCCAGGCACAGTGGTACACACCTGTAATCCCAGCAACTCCAGAGGCTGAGGCAGGAGAATCACAAGTTCAAAGTCAGCCTCAGCAACTTTGGGATACCCTGTTTCAAAATAAAATACAAAAAGGGCCAGGGGATGTGGCTCAGTGGTTAAGTGCCCTGATACCAAAAATCAATAAATTACTGGGGCTGGAGCCGTGGCTCAGCAGTTTCAAACCCCAGCACCACGTACACAACTAAGTGTTGGAGCAACTAAAGCCATGTGAAAAACTAAATAAAGCTGTTTCTCTCTTTCTCTGTCTCTCTCACTGTCCCTCTCTCTTAAAAAATAATAAATTAGTAATAATTCAGTAATTTTCCTAGTAACAGAAAATAGGATGTTTGAAAAAATACTATGGGGCTGGAACAGAGGCTCAGTGGTATCATGCTTGCCCGGCATGCGCAAAGACCCAGGTTCAAACCCCAGCACCAAATACACAACTGAGTGTTAGAGCAATGAAAGCCAGATGAAAAACTGAGTTAATTCTTTTTTTTTTTTAAATCTTAAAGAGAGGACAGTGAGAGACAGAGAATCAATTTCATTTAGTTTTTTGAGTGGCTTTCACTTGCTCTGACACTCTGCTGCATTCAGGGGTTCAAACCTGTGTCCTTGCATATGCCATCATGACTGCTTCACCACCTCTTAAAAAAAAACAAAAATTCTGTGAAAATCTGTGCAACACAAAACGTAACTCAGACTTTTAAGGACATGAGATATGCCCCAAAACCAAACCTATAAAAGATTTTCTATGCAAGCTTTTTTCCCTAGAATGCTGTTAATGAGAATGACTTTTTTTCAAAAAAAAAAGAAATAGGGGCTAGAGAGGTGGCTTGGTGGTTACGGCGCTTGCCTGGCATGTGCAAGTATGTGAGTTCAAACCGAGCAACACATACACTACACAAAGTGGCAGAGGAACAAAAGCCACATGAAAAACTAAAAAAAAAAATTTGCTTCTTTTTTTTTCTCTCACTGTCCCTTTAAAAAGAAAGAAAGAAATTTTATTTTTTTTATCTGGTCTTCGTTTCTCTGACACTTAATTGTGTACGTGGTGCTGGGGCTTGAATTCAGGTCTTTGCACATGTAAGGCAAGAGCTCCAACTGCTGAGCCACTGCTCCAACACCATAGAACGGATTTAAAAAAAAAAAATCAATTAGCTAGGGCTAGGTGTGTAGCTTGGTGGTGATATAGTATTTGCCTAGCATGTACAAGAACCTAGGTTAGATCTCCAGCATGGGAGGCAGAGGTAGATGAATACAGTAAGTTAAAAGTAAACTGGGACACTTTATCTTGGAGAGGTGTTCCTAGTACAGCTAAGAACTTCAGACATGCTCAGACATAGCTTACATGCTCCCTTGACAACCAATAGGCCAAAGCCTCTTACCAGAGGACCTAGTAAACAATCTCCTTTAGACAAAGGGCAACCCTGGATTTTTATCAGAATAGGTAAAATTACTACTGCTCTAATAGAATATTGCTCAGTTGGTAGGAAACTAGATTTCTATCCTTTTGATTTAGGACCTGGGTAGAGATAACAGAAACTCTTAATCTTGAAGGGAAGTGACTTTTTGGAGTCAGGCTTTGTCTTCAAGCCAAAACTGTATATAGTCCTTGCCATAGGCTCCCAAATCCTTTTGTCTTAGAAAAGGAAAAAAATCTGCCACTATCAGAACTATGATACACCATAGGGAATATATTCATTGATAGACACAGCATATCTACTATAAGGAAAACAGATATTAAGGGTTCCAAAATATGCTACCATTTATTTAGAAATACATAAGTAAATGGCTAACAAATACTCTAGGATGACATTTCCAAAGAATTTTTTTTCCTGTATTAAGGATTGAACCCAAAGCCTCATGCATACTTGGCAAGTGCTCTACTCCTGAGCTACTTCTTCAGCCCTTTTTATTTTGAGACAGGGTCTTGCCAAGTTGAACCTAAAATCCTCCTGCTTAGCTTCGGGATTACGTGGAATTAAAGAAGTATGCCGGGCTGGAGCGGTGGCTCAGTGGTTCGGCACTTGCCTGGCAAGCACGAGGACCCGGGTTCAAACCCCAGCACCACGTACACAACTGAGTGTTGGAGCAACTAAGGCCATGTGAAAAACTAAATAAAGTTGTTTCTCTCTTTCTCTCTCTCTCTCTCACTGTCCTTCTTTAAAAAAAAAAAATAAAAAAAAAATAAAGAAGTATGCCATTACAACTACTTTCCCCCAAGAATTTTAAATGCATGTCTTTTCTACCAAGAAAAGAATCAACTTTCAGTTAATAGTGTGGCACCTTATCTTACATGGAGTTGTAGATAAATAATAATAATAATAATTATTATTATTATACTGGGGATTGAACCCAGGGGTGCTTAATCACTGAGCTATATTCCCAGTCATTTTTTAAAACTTTTATTGTGAGACAGGGTCTTGCTAAGTTGCTGAGGGCTGGCCTCACACTTGCAACCCTCCTGCCTCAGCCTGTGAGTTGCAGGGATCACAGAGGTGTACTGGCTGAGGAGTTAAATTCTTAAAAGAGAAAAACAAGGTGAAGTAGAAAGCAAGCAGGAGTGAAAGAATATCTAAAGACAGGGAGAGAAATGAAGGTAATTATATGGAAGTAATGGAACAAAAGCCCTTACCTTCATCCTCACTTGACTTGCTCAGTTGTTTCACCAGTTTGGCTGTGTTGTTCTACAAGATACACGAACAGCAGAAAGGTAAATGCAAAAGGAAAATTAGGTTCACTTGGAGCTCACACCCCCAAAAACTTATTCACAATCCCTTAATAGTCCCTTAACAGAAACTAACACTATCAGAGTACTACATATATATATATATTTTTTTTTTTTTTAAAGAAAGAGGGACAGTGAGAGAGACAGAGAAAGAGAGAAACAACTTTATTTAGTTTTTCACATGGCCTTAGTTGCTCCAACACTTAGTTGTGTACGTGGTGCTGGGGTTTGAACCCAGGTCCTCGTGCTTGCTAGGCAAGCACCGAAACCAACTGAGCCACTGCTCCAGCCCGGAGTACTGTATCTATTACAAAACCTTTATGGATATATTTTTACTTAAACCACTAACTGAGGTTCTGAGGCTGGCATAATTATTTCCATTTTGCACATGGACAAACTGAGGTTTAGATACAAAGTGTCCCAAACAACAATCCTATTTTTTTTTTTTTTCAAAGAGAAAGGGACAATGGGAGAGAGAGAATCAGTTTTATTGAGTTTTTAATATGGCTTTCGTTGCTCGGACATGTCGTTGTTTACATGGTGCTAGGGTTTGAACCTGTATCCTCGTACATGCCAGGCAAGCGCCGTAGCCACTGAGCCACTGCTCCAGCCCACAACACACCTATTAAAGGAGATCAATTTAAGCCAAGTCTTCTGATTCCAAACTCCTTTTCTCTACCTTACAGGCCCCTAACAGCAGCCATATTAGATTTGTTGTGAGCTTTTCACCTGTCAGGATAACCCCAAAAGGAAGAACTAGGGTTGTAAAGACTAAAGGTACCTGCTTAAGATGGTCCACAGTAAGCGGCAGGTGCTGCAGGGTCAGAAGAATTTGCTGAAGGAGGGGAATGTTGTTGGTTGTCTTTGAATATGTCAGCCAATTGTTAAGAAGCTTGTAGCCACCAACATCAATAAATCTGCAGGCAGGCAGAACAGAATGTACAAGGCCTTCCTGGGTTACCCATCAATGACCCAAGAACCACGTGCCTCGCTTCCCCTATCTTCTAACTACTACTTTCCATTCCATCCACCCAAATTCCCACTTACTTGACCAGTATTTCTGATGAACGGGTCTGCAGCAGAATGTTCAAATAAGTGCATCGACTCACCATCTTCCGTGCTTCTTTCATCAGGCTGAAGGAAAAGAGTTGCAGTTAGAAAAGAATCTAGCATACAGAATGCCTAGAGATCTGTGATGACTGGCTCTTTGATCAAAGGTGGAGAGTTACACAGGCCTTTAAAGAGGATTGGTGGATCTAGAGTGACACTGAAACTCATGCCAGGATGGAAAACAAATGAGGCACCATATTCTCTGATCTGATGGCGGGAGGGATAACATTCCATCCCTAAAACATAGGCTATATCTAATTCTGCCTCTAGGTGAAGAATTGGTGCACACCTTGTAATTTCAACAGCCTGGAGGCTAAGGAAGGAGACTCTCTAGTTCAAAGCCAACCTCAGCAACTCAGCAGGGCCCTAAACAACTTACAGAGACCCTGTATCTCATTAAAAAAAAAAAAAAAAAGGCTTTGTTATTTGCTTTTCCCAGGAAAACTTGTAAGAATCTCTGATGGAAAATGACCCAACCAAGAATTTCATCACCAGGCTCCCCTGCTCTTCTTCCAAAGCACGACTCCCCTGGGACTGTGCATGTCCAAATCTTCAGGGAGCATTATGGCCAAAAACCAAGGGATTATCTTTATTCTAATCACTTATCCTAAAATCACTGGACCTGAATCTTTTTCTACTTCCTCTTTTCTCCAGAGCATTCAGTTCTCCTCCCTCAGCTGTAGCCACAATACAGTACACAGTATTCTCTACTCATAATGAACCTAAAGAAGGGTACAGACTCACCTGAAGATTTTGGAAATCCCATCCACACTCTTGACTTCCCCATCTCGATTCAGAAAACTATCCAGGCCTTTAAGCAGCTCTTTGGGGTCTATGGGACCTGAACCCATGATTATGGTTTCTGAGAGGAAAAAACAAACCCACAGAATAAATGGGTGGCAAGAACAGCTCCAATATGTCATCTAATAAATTCCATCATTGTGTTTGACAAAATACAGTAACTAATTACTTAATTGAACTACAACTTTTTACAGGTAAGTACAATCAGCAGACCACATTCACTAAGAAAAATCTTGGCAAGCATGGGGTTGATTGAATGGGAAGGCAATTAGAATGGAGGACTAGGCAACCCACCTGTCTTTCTAGTTACTTCATTCTTTGGACAGGGGGACTTCCTTGATTACATTGGGGGTTAAGACTCAAATTCCCATAACAAGATGCTTAACTCTATTAAGGCTTTATTTTTGATTACTATTAGGCTGTCTCACTTGGTTGCTGACATATTTGGCCTGGAAAAAAAAAGCCCATAGCTTGCTAAGCACTAGACTAATCTTGGGTGTTTGGGGTAAATGTCTTGTTAGAGTCCATTCCTTTCTATTAGCCCTGTTAAGAGTCATTATCACAAGTGGCAGGATATATGTCAGATGAAGTGGCAGATGACAGAGAAGGAAACAAAACATGGAAGAATCTATTCCCTAAAAGATGTGGGGGTAGCTCCCAGAAATGTTGACAAATGGATGCAAAGTAAGTCAAGCAGGTCCTCCTAAACCTTAAATAATGTCACACATTGACCAAACACTGCACAAGTTTTTATTGTTTCAGAGAAAGACATGGCTTGTGGTTTCAAAACCAAAGATGCAAATCTGACCCTGTACGTGTTTCAAAAACCACAACACTGCTCAGGATATTTAAGAAAAGCCTAAAACTAAAAACCATAGAACCATAAGACTGCAAAAAATCTAAAGGTTGGAAAAATGCTATTAAATTTTAACCAGGTTCAAAGTCAATCTCTCAAAATGGAACAGACAGAAGTGTGGACAGAAGTGTGAAGCAATTTCTAGGCAGAACTAAAGTTCCAGAGATATAATTTAGGATCAGTATGGTTCTGATGAGAATTTTATCCATACTACCTCTATAAATACAGGCTTCTCGTAGGAAGATGACTCCATTCTGCATCTAGCAGAATTAACAGAGGCAATACAACATAAGGATGAAAAAAGAATGTTGTACAAAGATGACTATATTTTGTGCAGTAAACAGTTCTCTTGTGGGATAATACATATTAGTTCTATTTGTTCTCAAACCAAAAAATGAAAAGCAAACACAACAATCTCAACCTTTTAGTTCTTCCAACCAAAAAGGTCAATTTCAAATATGTATGTCCTAACAACCTAGAAAAGCAGAACCCCAGAAAGGAGAGGAGCAATTTTGGTTCTAGAGGTTGTGACCTGTGGCCTGAACCCAGGGAAAGGAGACGCAGCAAGAAATGCTAAGAAGCAAGCAAATCTAGGTTAACTGTGCTGTACTGCTGCCCTAGAATCTCCATGAGGATAAGTGGAACCTGAGGTCAGAGGAAAAAAACATTCAAGTAGAAGTTTGGAAAAGATTAGAAGTTTGTGGGCAAAATTCATGGTAATTCTTACATAAAGACAGGGATAAATGGAATTTTTCCTATGTAATAACATTACATAATAATAAATCAGAGATGGGGTAGATATCATAAAGGAATATGTAAAAACAAAACTTATCTGTTGTGAGACTAGAAAAGCAATGAATGGGCCAATATAATATGTATCATATTCAAGAGACTAAGAAAACTTTAAAATGTTATCTATATACACATACATGCACAGCTACCATTAAACCTCAAACCAAAATATGTACAACTTGACAAAAAGTCTTGAATTAAACATCACTCATACCAGTCCCCCTTGAATACTGCTGACTCCACTCAAAGCCAGAGCTGAGTATACATTAACCTTGGAGAACTCCTCATTGCATTACCAACTACAAAGCTAAGCCAGTAAGCTTGCTACTCCCAGTTTGTTCAAGAACTCAAAAAATGTCACCTGAGATGAAATGTTCCTTCACTTAAGAACAGCATTCACAGAAAGGAAAACTGACCAATGAGTACAAAAGCTAAACTGTGTTCAGTGCCCTCTGCTGGAAATGGAACCCAGACCATTTTAATCCCCACTTGTATAAACAAAAATAATAAAAGTCAAGGAAGCTGGGAGAGAAAAACAGAAGAAATGTTATTGGTTTCCCACTATAACTGAAATTTTGAATTCTGACTCATGAGCACCAATGTTGATAAAATGTTAAGTGGATTTTCTCATGGTGGCTTTCCTTCAGGCAGTTTTTAACTAACTTAAAATTAAGGATTCCAGGAGTCTCACAACCTATTTCTTTGAAGTCAGTAGAATCCGGAAAATAGGAAGAAATAGAGAACCTAATACTCTTGGCACAGGCCTCCAGTACAGAAAGTATCTGACTTGAGAAAGGCAGGTGCAATGACCCAATGTCATTCCAGATCTGGGCCTGGAATTAAAGCTTTAAAAGCTTTGTCTGGAAACAGGAATAATCCAGAAAAAAAAAATGCTTTCTTTTAACAAGCTAATTTCCTTGAAGATAGCAGATATGTGAACAGGGGTTGGGGCAGGAGGAAACTCTCTGGTCTCTCTCCACCATGTCCTGTTAGGCTTGCTTTTCGGAGGATGATGCAGGCAGAGCCATGTAGTACTGATATAAGACACAAGAATTTCCCACTTTTCTTATCAGACAAAACTTACACCTGCCTCCAAAATGAAATCTTGAAGTGAAAAAACATCCATCTTGGTTAAAGTTATTCCATATCTATCGCCAATGAAATAGGACTGAATTGGTCTGGGAAAAAATTTTATGCAAGCCATAATACTGCTACCTTTTTGTAAGGAAAGAGGAGTACCATGTTTACCTTAAGGCCTTAGCACTTCTGGAAATGAAAATGCTTTGTTCCTTTTCCTTGGTGTTTTAGGCATTTCCTAATGGACTCAAAAGTGGACTGAGTTATGTCCCTCAGGTGATTCACACGGTCCTATCTTTCCTGTAAGTGGTAAACCCTTATTTCTCAAAGTTATTTTGAAAACTTGGTATACAAACTTATTTGCCTTTCAATAAAGATGTGCAAAATCACATACACCACCCCCACCGATAGGAAAGGATCCCAGAAAAAAAACTCTAAAAACAAACTATAAGGCTCAAGTTCTCCGAGCTTCTCTGGATGGATCTGATTTCCCTAGTAGACCTTGCTTCCCATCTGCCATGTTAAGGAAGATCTTCTTTATTAATCCCCTGCTCACTAGAGATCAGGAACCCCAGTGGGGGAAATGTTCAGCTCCCAAGTAGGTATGCTGCAGAAGTACATGGCAAACTGCTTAAAAGATAAAAATAAAAGACTTGTGGTCAATTGACATGTGGAAGAGGTCCTCCCACCCCAAACAGAAGTTAAATAATTTGAGAACCCGAGCCCAGCAAAAACTTAGCCAAGTTTCACAGGACAGTTTCACAAAATGGCTTTCCAATTCTGTCTAGAATCTTCACGCTTCATTACAGGACTTTAAAACAAAAAGGTATATGGATAGTATGCTGAAGATTTGACTGATAAAGTTGGGAAGAGAGAAGAACCAGACACCAATACCACCCTCATATAGCGCATGGCTTTCAACATGCACCATTGCAACAGCACTGTACAGGTAGAAAAATGAAGAGGACAATATTTTTTCATTAATCTTTTAAGGAATTTCTTTCAGAAGGGAAGGAAATTCAAAAAAGGTGGGTCTTTGGAAAAAAGAAATGAAGGTTGTGAAATGTAATACCAGAAATGTTTTGCTTACCAGAAACCGTAGCTTGATTCCCCCTGCCTTGAGTTTACAACTGCCGCCTCCTTTCCTAAAGATTCACTTGTCATCCTAGCACCAATGTACAGGAACTAAGAACTGGAGAATGTGATACAGCACTGAATACAAAGAGTTTATCCCCGAACTGAGAGGTGGGAATAAGGTCGATTTAGAAGAAAAGTCCTGCAACTACCCACCTTCCCCCAGACTCTCATTACAGAGCAACCAAAGCAGGAGGCACAAGGACTGGCTCCTGAGCAAAAATGTCATTAGGCCCCAATTCTCTACTCAAGTTACAAGCCCTTTTTTCCCTGTCTTCCCAAACATACATATATATATATATATAAAAAAACATACACGCTCACACACACAACCACCAAAGCCTCCCAGTCTTAAAGCACGGTTGAGGTTTGGCTGGTTTTCCACCTCTGGCAACTGAAGTGGGGTAAGCTTCCAAGTAGTTGTGATGAGTGGAGGAAAACGTGAAAATAAAAGCAATGGGTCAGTTGTTTAAAAAAAATATACATACAGCTATCCAGGGAGATGGGCAGCCTCGATACCTAACTCCTATCAACTTTATCCCTTTCAAGATAAATGCTTTAAAAGATCTAAACAAGGTAATGTATCTCCCTAGCAGCAATGTGCACAGGGAGTCCAGAAGGAATCTGCTCAGGGGTGGAGTTTTGAGAGGGTGGAGAGAAGAGGAAGCAAGCCGATTACATCACCTTTCAATGCTGCTCCTCCCCCTTGACCAAGTTTCTAGGGCGGCCCTAAGCTCTGGCTGCCAAAAGGAGAAAAACAAAGGAGGGACGCCATTTTGTAATGGAGAAGAGGATTCAAAATTTAAAAGCCACTCCAGCTCTGCCGGTAGCGGTTACATTATAATACACTCTCAAGTAAAAAATAACAAGCCAACCTGCAATCTTGAATAATCTTTGACCTATTTTCAATTACTAAGAGTAGTGAAAATAAAAGCAATCAAAATATTTAAAAGAACAATTTTCTGCGGGGAAGAACTGAATTTGCAACTGTTCAATTTGCTACCACCACCCACCCCCATCTTCCCTATAAAGGGAAAGGGGGAGGACTTGGACCCCTCTCAACAAATAGGGTTGAGGTGGGAGGACAGGAGAAAAATGGGTCAAGACACAACCTGCAACGCCGCTTGAAGACAAAAGGACAAGGAAAGTCGCCATATTGAAGCAGGGAAGAAAAAAAATTCCTTTTAACGACACAAATCTTTTAGAAAGCTAGCATTCAAAAGCACTAAATGGCTCTTAAAATTATATTCCTGAATTCCACATTTCCCAACCTTTCCACCCTTTATTTTTAACTGTATACCCCCCACCAAAAAGTATCAAGTTAAAATGTTAATCATTTTTCTTGCTTTTAAATAACCTAAGCAATCTGCAACAATTACAAGACATTCTTTACCTCCCCAACTATCTTGTATGTACTGGTACTGATTATATTTTGCCCTGTATTCAGTGTCTTGCAATCTTTATTCATAGATTGCCACCTATTTTAACCATAAAATATACCCCAAGCAAATTACATTAAAATTGAGAGGATTTTTAACAAAGTCATAGCCAGCTATATATCTCTGCCCATCTCCTTACCCTGCAATCTTTATGTACAGATTGCTTATTAATCTGGCAAATTGAGAGGCGACCTGCTTGTCTCACACACAAAGAAGTGGGACTTTTGGGCCACAAGATCCACCATCTTTTGTATGTGAGCTCATTAACCCTTTTGAAGACTGCTAACCAGAGGAAGGTAATCATTCCTCCTTATAAAAAGCAAAGGCATGCTTTGGCAGTCTGGAAATTGACTGGATTACCAAGGGTTAACCATCAAAATTCTCACTTGCTGGCCCTCCCTCCACCCTCTCCTTGCCTGCAGCAGGGCAGGAAGAGGTAGGTGGTAGGGGAGAGAGAACAAGACTGTTTTTAGACCCAACGGCCCTTTTTAATGGAGATTAAGCGACCGGATCGGTCCATCTCCTGCTATTTGTTCTATGGTCTCATTTCTTCCTCTCATTATTTTTGGTTTCACAACGGGAAACGTTGATTTCTTGTTGCAAGGCTGGTTTTTGAAAATTCGACACTTACTATCCAATTTTTTTGCGACGTCAGCACCTCGGGCTCAGGGGGGGAGGGGGTAAAATTTTAGAGAAAAAAACAAAACAACCAACCAGGACCCAAAACTCAAATTATTTGGGGGGCCTCATTGGATCAAAAAGTCTCTTTAAAAAATAAAGGCCAACTCAGTATTTACTCCCCCCCCACCCAACTCCATTTAGGGAGGGGGGTCGTAGAAAAAAAATTCTGAGTGGAATCAAAAAAGGAAACGCTGGATGAGTGAAATTGGGTGGGCTTGGTAGGGGAGGGTGGTTGATTATTTTTCAAGTTATGTGGTGACGGTCCTTCGGCCACAGATTTCAAGTCCCAAGCAGCGTGGGCTGGTGGGGTGGGCAAGATAGGTGGGTAGGGGGCAGAAGACGCAAGTGGTTGGGCTGGTGGCTGCTGTTTTCCCTTTCCCCCCTCTCAGGATCCTTTCAAGGGCTTAGATGTTGCTGCGGCTTGTTTGTTTTCCTCGTGGCCGGCCTGTCTTTCTCCGAGAAAATTCAAACCTGGGATAAAAGGAACACAAGGGAGAAAGATGTAATCAATACGGGTAGCTTTTAAAACATTCAGAAGTACCACCTTTGATGTCCCAAAACACACTTCCACATTCCACCCCAAACACAGCCGCTTTAAATAGGCCATGACTAACAACCGAACTCGACTCTTTTCCACAAAACAATACAATGCGCTACGCGAAATTTGCCCCACTAAACGACAAGAAACCCAAACTTACCTCTAAACGAACCCCAGAATGGCGGCTGCCCGCTCGGTCGGAGTCTTTTATACCCGGACGCCGCCCAACGCGCCCAAACGTGCTAGAGAAACGCCCTTGTCGCGAGACATTGTGCGCGAGGCGTGAACGTATTGGTCAACCCGAAGGACAACTCGCCAGCTGATTGGCTATCCTTCCTTCGCCGTGTGCAACCCCTTCCCTCTGGTACCCTCTTCCGCCTTCTTCCTGTCCCCCAGTCGCTTACGCGTGACTAACGAACCTAGCACCACCCTTTCCTCTGCTTCCACCACTTCCGCCCTTGAGAACAATCCTCGCTCTGGGTTGGTAGAAACAAATGAGCGCATGCGCAGTGGCAAAGTCCCGGTCGAAATCGCCTTCAAAATTATTCAAAAGGCAAACTCTAAGCATGGAACCTAATAGTTTTAATGATTGGTCCAGAAAAAAGACAATTTTGAAGCCTAATTCGATTGTGACGCAGTTGAAATTACCGTCGCTAAACAGCCCCCGCCGTTACGCTTCCGTCCTGACGCAAATGCGCGGTCGCCTTCCGCACTGCGGGTTCGCCCTTTGCCCTACCCTAGTCAGTTTCCAGAAGCATGCGCAGTCGCCTTCCCACGCCTTCGTGGGGCGTACGTTAAGATGGCGGCTGCCGCGCTGAACATGCTGGTGAGGCGGTTTCCTAACCTTTCCATCTTCAGAAGTACCTACGGAGTTCAGGTAACTCCTCGGAGGTCATTCCGTACGATCCCAACTTATTTTGCCTTCTGTATGTGGAAGCTCCACTGCCGAGAAGGAACGGAGCCCCACGTGCTTGTGTGTCAGCTGTGTAGGCAACACTTTAATTCTTGCATCGCTACCTCGTAACCACTACTGGCTGAGTCGAGGGCTAAAATCCAGGGTTAGCTGTCATCCTCTTCCCCAAATACTATTTAGGCAAAATAACCAGGTGGTGGGATTAACCCCCTTTGTCATGCACAACCAGGTCTTACAATATAGATACTGTCTAAATCTCTAGAGTGTCTTTGGATTGAGAGATCCTAATTTCCACCAGCCCTACTATCTCCCAGTAAAGCCAGGATGCGTTCTGACAACTTAGGGACAAGCTTTCTCAGCCTTTCTTAATAAATGAGTTTCTTATCAGATCGTGCGTGCAAGCTTAATTCTGTCCTTCGGATTCAGGTTTCCCTCCCGCTTCACGTACTCACCACCCTGGACGTTCTTGGAAGGGCAGGGCAGTTTCTTGGTGGGTCAGGGTTAGATAGGAAGGCTTGCCCCGCTGCCACTCCCTCGAGTGGGACTGAGAAGTGGTGACAGGACACCAGAGTTAATAGCCGGCTTGGTAGCTTTAAAGCTGGCGTTAGGACTCAAGTTTGTTTTTGCTCCATGGAATGTTGAACTTCAACTTTTTATAAAACCGGGCAACTCAGTGTCTTGGGATTAGATTGAGTTGAAGACTCGTTTGCCCTATGTATCCCCTTCCACCACACATCTTTCAAGAGTCTGGACACACTCCTGTTTTCTTCCACCAGACCCATTTCAATCCCAAGAAACACAAAGATCTCTTTGTGCCAGTTTTTAAAATTGTCTTCAGATAAGATTGCTTCCCGTTATATAAATCTCTTGGGATACTGTTGTAGATAGGGAGAGAGAGCGTGAATTTATATCAGTTTAACTCCAACAAAACATTACTTTTGATGGATATTCCTGTTAAATTACTTTGACAGGCATTCTTCTCCCCACAGTATGATAAGCAATTGAGTCCTTTCCTTGAACTCATTCTTTTATTTTTCCCCCTCCTTTATAGGTTCCCCTCCAGACTCTTTGCAGTAAAGCTCCCCCTGAAGATTCATTTCCCCGGATTCCTGTTTCTCCTTATGAGAATGAACCTTGGAAATACCTGGACTCAGAAGGTACTCTTAAGCAGGGTAGGTGGGGCCTGAAGTAAGTAGAAAGAGAGACGACCTATATCCTCACCTAGGAATAATTTGTATTTCAGAATACCAGAACCGCTATGGTTCTCGTCCTGTCTGGGCTGACTACCGCCGCAACCACAAGGGTAGTATACCCCCGCAGCGGACTCGAAAGACTTGTATTGTGAGTTTCTGAGGGTGGTACTTGGGTGAGATGTGGTGTGGGATTGGAGGTCATAGTGACAGTAGCAGCAGTACTTTTTTTTTTTTTTTTTTTTACATGACTGTGAATATCTTCTACTACTATTTCTCTCTACAGCGTAAGAATAAAGTTGCTGGAAATCCTTGTCCCATCTGCCGGGATCACAAGTTGCATGTCGACTTTAGGGTAAGAAGAATCTTTTATCCAGAATAGTGATTTGGAGTCCTTTGTAATGCTAAAGAGATTATTATAGGTACCCCACACTTCATGTTCTGGCACCCCTGCAGTCCACTTTGCAGAGAACTTTTGACAATATAAAAATTTTCTCTCTATCCCTTTACACTCTGTTATGGATTGTACTAAAAAATATTTATCTTATGCCCACAAAATTTACCATCTAAATTGTCAGGTAAGAAAAATGCTTATTTTTTTCTTTTTCTTTTTTTGGCAGCAGGGATTGAATCCAGGGCCTTAACCACTGAGCCACAACCCCAGCCCTTTTTATTTTTTATTTTGAGACAGAGTCTTACCAAATTGCTTAGGGTTTTGCTAAGTTACTGAGGCTGGCCTTTAGCTTATAGTCCTCCTGAGTCACTGGAATTATAGGCATGTGCCACCACGCCTGGCAAAAATTCTTACTTCTAATTGGGGGAGCCATGCCCAAAAGTTCTTTTATATCCATTACAATTATTAGCAACTATATTCATCTACTTTTTTTCCTGTGGTTTTCTTTCTTTTGTTGTTATGTTGCTGTTTAGTGGCACTATGGGCCCTGGGGCTGGAGGAC
>PVKS010034997.1:0-20429 GCA_004027875.1 Aplodontia rufa
ACTCTGAAAGTCATTCAGTTTGAGGTTTTGTTAGGTCAGCCGTCTGCCCTACTGCTTCCCCATAAATTCTAGCATCAACAGATTAGAGAAACCATTCAGCCCTTGAGTCTCAGAGCTTGGGAGACTTCAAGCATAATTCTGTCCATCTCTGGTCTTGATTTTGAAAAGATATATTAAACATAAATTTGGAGAAAATATTAAAAGTTCCCCAGAATGGAGACTAAGAAGCCTGTTAAAAGAGTATTTCATTAGGAGAGATCCCAAATAATGTTCCCTCATATCCCTATAAAAGAAAGAACAATCTAATCCCAAAGCCAGCAGAAGACACAAAAATCAAAATCAAAGCTGAAATCAATAAAATCAAAACAAAAAAATGAAAAGAATCAATGAAACAAAGAGCTGATTCTTAAAAAAAAACTAAATAAAATTGATCAAACCCTAGACAATCTCACTAAGCAAAGGAGGGAAATGAAGCAAATTAACAAAATTGTCAATGAAAAGGGAGTGATCACTACTGGCCCATTTGAAATCCAACAGATTAGCAGAATCTATTTTTTAAAAACCTATACTCCTCTAAATCAGATAATCAAGAAGACATGGACAGATTTCTAGACACATACAATATTCCTAAATTGATGCAATATGATATTGAAAGCTTTAATAGCTCAATAAAAGTCACTGAAATCCATACAGCAATTAAAAGCCTTCCAAAGAAGAAAAGTTAAGAACCTGATGGATATCCTCTGAATTTTACCACACCTTTGAGGAGGAGATAACACATCTCCTTATTAAGCTATTCCAAGAAATTGAATGGGAGGAATAACTCTCCAAAATATTTTTAAAGAGGCAATCAACCCTGATATCAAAACCCAATAACAACACATACAAAAAGAAAACTACAGACCCACGTCCTTGATAAACATAGATGCAAAAATCCTTAATAAAGTTCTAGAAAATCACATTCAAAAACACATCAAGAAGATAATTCATCACGACCAAGGGGGCTTCATTCCAGGGATGCAAGGCTGGTTCAACATATATAAATCAATAAATATGATTCATTCCTTAAACACAATTAAGGACAAAAAACACATGATCATCTCAATTGATGCAGAAAATGCCATTGATAAAATCTAGGACCCATTTAAGCTCAAAACTCTGAAGAAGATAGGGATCAAAGGAAGCTATCTTAACTATGTAAAGGCCATATATGACAAATCCACAGCTAGTATAATACTAAATGAAAAAAAAATGAAAACAATTCCACTAAACTCTAAATAAGATAAGGCTGCCCACTCTCACCACTTTTATTCGATACAGTCCTCAAGATACTAGTCAGAGCAATCAGGCAAGAGAAGGAAATCAAAGATAAGAATAGGAAGAGAAGAATTCAAAGTATCCCATTTTGCTGACTACACGATTCTATATCTGGAAGACCCAGAAAACTGCTTGATCTTATAAACATATTTAGCAAAGTGGCAGCTAAGAAAATCAACACCCATAAATCAATATCCTTCCTATATGCTTAACATGATAGGGCAGAAGAAGAAATCAAGAAATCAGTTCAATTCACAACATCCTCAAAATGAGAAATCAAGAAATCAGTTCAATTCACAACATCCTCAAAATGAATAAAACATTAGGAATTAATCTAATAAGAGAAGTAAAAGACCTCTACAATGAAAAAAATCAAACATTGAAGAAAGAAATTTAGGAAGACCTGTAAAGATGGCAAGTCATTCCATGTTCTTGGTTAGGCAGAATTAATATAATTACAATGGCCATTCTGCCAAAAGCACTATACAGATTCAATGTGGTCCCCATCAAGATACCAATGTCATTATTTAAAAACATCAAAAAAGAAAATCTCAAATTCATTTGGAATAACAACAAATCCAAAATAGCCAAACATTACTAAGCAAGAAACATGAAGCAAGCAGTTTCACAATACCAGATCTAAAATTATGCTTTAGAGCAGTAAAAAAAGCAGCATGATATTGGTATCAAAACAAGCATGAATACCAATGGGTAGAAAAGAAAACTCTGAGACAAAGCCACAAATCTTTAAATACCTGATATTTGGCAAAGGGCGTCAAATGTAACATGGAAGAATGACGGCCTATTCAACAAATGGTACTGGACAAACTGGACAGCCACTTGCAGAAAGTTGAAATTAGATCCTTTTCAAATCAAATCAAACTTGATCAAGGAATTAGGAATTAAACCAGCTACCATACAACTTCTAGAAGAAAAATTAGGAGCAACACTCCAGCATATGGGATTAGGCAAAGACTTTCTCAATAAGATTCCCAAAGCAAAAGAATTAAAGTCAAGAATTAATGAGTGGGATGCCATTAAACTAAAAAGCTTTTGCTCAGTCAAAGAATTGGTCAAAATTTTCAAGAGACAACCAACAGATTGTAAGATAATCATGGCCTGTGTTTCTGATTAGGGGTTAATATCCAAAATTTACAAAGAACTCAAAAAAACTTAATGTCAAAAACACAATCCAATCAATAAATGGGTCAGAGGGCTAAACAGAAACTTCTCATCAGAAGAAATTGAGCAAGCCAATGAATATATGAGAAAGTGCTTTAAATCACTAGTAATTAGAGAAATGTAAATCAAAACTATATTAAATGGCTAGACTGGTGCCTCAGCAGTTATAGGGCTTGCCCAACATGTGCATTGATGCAGATTTGAACCCCAGCACTATGTACACAATGAAGTGTTGGAGTAACGAAAACCAAATGAAAAACTAAATAAAATTGGTTCACTTTCTATCTCACTGTCCTTCTCTATGTTAAAAAAAAAACTACAGTAAGATTTCACCTCACTCCAGTCAGAGTGGCAAAGATGAAGAATATAAACAATTACAGATGCTGGAGCAGTTTCAGGGAGATAGGAACACTAGCACACTGTTGGTGGAACTGCAGACTGGTACAGCCACTCTGGAAAGCAGTATGGAGATTTCTCAAAATATTAGGGATGAATCCACCCTACAAACCAGCTATCCCTCTTCTGTGTATTTTCCTAGAAGAGCTAGAATCAGCACATTACATTGACACAGCAAAATAAATGTTCATAGCAGCTCAATTTATGATAGCTAAATTATAGAGTCAACCCAGATACCCCTCACTGGATGAATGGATCCGAAACCTATGGTATATATATACACAAAGGAGTCCTACTCAGCTTCTAGAAACAATGATATTATGGCCTTTGAAGGTGAATAGACAGCAATGGAAAACATTATTCAGAGCAAAATTAGCCAAACCCCAAAACTCAAGGGTCAAATGTTTTCCCTCATTTGTGGAAGCTAGAGCAAAACCCAGGCATGGGTAAAAGGTCAAGTTGATGTACTAGACTCACCAAATTCAAATGAACACATAATCTAGAGGAACCATAGATAATTGGAGAATAAGAAGGCAAGAGGAGGGAAGGAGGGGAGAGGAATAGATGGCAGAGAGGGATCTGGGTGGGAAACCAACAATGTAGCTTATTCTTTACTCCCCTAAAAAGCCAAGTAATACTCAAACAATCATTTAATTCTTGAAAATGCATTATAATAATCTATATATAGTGAGAGAGAAAGAGAGATATTTTTATCTGTTATAGGATGGAAATATAAAAGAGACTGGGGTGTGGGTGATGTGGGGGTGATTCTGGATTAGGATGGGGCATATCATACTGTTACTATATGCATACATGATTGTACAACATCATAATCTCCTCAATAAAATTTTAAAAATAAATAAATAAAATTTAAAAATTTTAAAGAGGAGTTTTCATATAATCTGACCAAAGTCATCGAGGCTTTCAAACACCAAGGAGATAGCACTGGAAGTCAGAGGTGGAAAGTCAAAGAAGTACGGAATGTATGAAACTTGCTGGATATGGCAACTCTTTGACTATGGAGAAGTGAGGAGAAAGGAAAAGAAATGGAAGATGACTTGGAATTTTCTCATATGGGCTCTTGAATTACAATGATGCTTTAGCTAAAATTTATAATAAAACTAATACATATAATGCAGGAAGTACTGGTTTGAAGAAAAGACAGTGGAGAGTTTTAAAGTTTTGGGATGCATTTGAAATATAAACTATTATTTTTTTCCAATCCTTTTTTAAATCTTAGAAATATCCATTTCTAAGGAAAATATCTATTTTAAAACTTGTTAATTTTCCTATTAAAATTATTTAATTAAGTTGAGTCTTCTGAAAATATCAAACATACCCAAGGACAAAACAAAGTGGTAGACCACTGTCTGCTTTGTTAAGGATATTCTGTTTATTTCTTGTGACCAATAAATGTAAGAATTTAGGGTGTAGCGTGTACCCCACTGATTTCTCCCTATATTCAGTTTGAATCATGTATAGCTTTCCCACCCACTGCACTGTCCAAAATATAGATACAGCCAGGATTTATTTCATAAGAACCAAGATCAAATATTCTTCATTACTTGTCAAGTTCTTTTATGATGAGCAATGGCAAAAAGTTTATGCTGACTATGAATTTAATTTTTGACAATAAATTACTCCTTTTTAGCATGTACTCAAAATAGATTTCTAATTATCTAATATCATGATTTCTAACCTTATTACTATATGTATTAGAATTACCTAAGGAACTTGGTAAAATATATGATCCTTAGTTCTGCTTTTAGATTCAGTAACTCTCGCAGGGATCATAGGAATCTTTAATTTAAATAAGTGCCTCAAGGGCTGGAGCAGTGGCTTGGCAGTTATGGCGCTTACCCAACATGCATGAGTACAGGAGTTCAAGCCCCAGCACCACATACACAGCAGAATCTCTGAGCAATGAAAGCCACGTGAAAAACTAAATAAAAATTGTTTCTCTCTCTCTCTCTCTCTGTTCCTCTCTCTTTAAAAAATAAAAAATAAATTAATAAGTTCCTCAATGTGATATCTGATGTACATAATACCTGTACAATGGAGCAGCATCCTTAAAGAACGAAATGTTAAAATATTGTAAACTTACAGTTGAAGTTTTATGTTTTGATGTTGCAATTTGAAGTTGTAATTTATCTAATGTTTCCAATTATTTTAGTTGTATTTTTCAGTCTTCCAAATATTTTCATTGTGTGTCTTGGATAACCTGTCTTTCTATGTCTTCCCTGATCCTTAATGCACATATGGAGAATGGGATGTCTGGGGTTTGAAGCAGACTAATGTAATGCCACACTTACTGCTAGACACATTTCCCCAAGATAGTGAAATCATTCTCACATCCTGTGAAGAATATAGCAAGTTAGATAAAATAGTTGTGAAGAACTATAGAGATTGTAGTCATTATTTTGCTATGACATCACTTTCAAATCTTTTTTTTATAAAAGAGAAAAAAAAGAATGTATTTCCTTTCCAATCCATTAATGATATGTTTAGGAGATAAACAAGAGTAACGTCCATTCACTTGTATTTCTCTGAGCAGAGATTCACTGTGAAAGAAGAAATTTGCAAGAGCACTGCTTCCTAGTTACCTTAATTGGTTCTTTGCAAAAACATTCTGTCATTTCATCACTCTTCCCCAATAAAGTCATACCACTAAAATGTAAAAAAAAGTGAATCCACAATGCAATTGCTCACGACCTCAAACTTGAACACATTCCTTAGTGCTATGATTTTCTCTGAACAGGTGCTGGTTTGCTGTGATTCATTAGACCAATAGTTAGGAAGGATCCACTGATAAATACCATCACCTTCCTCTGTCATTAAGAGCTGCTGTTGGAATAATGAAACATCTGGCATCTTCGTTTACAGACTAAAAGGGTCATTCCAAAGAACTGTCATCTGGCCTTTAGGCATAAAGACTTGAGGCTACAGTTTTCCACTTTCATTCATGCTTTGCAGATGCAAAGATAATCTACAAATGAATTTGTAAAATTGAACAAGGTTAAATGATTACACAATTACTAATAGGATATTAAAGGAAAATCAATTGTAAGATATTGATTTTTCTTGTAAGTTAAAATTGCTATAAGATTTAACAAACAATTTGGAAATATAATGAAATTCAATGTAAGTAATAATATGATTCATTCAGGAAAATAAATATATAAACCTTAATTCCAATGTAATGGAATTTGAATTTTCTATTACAGTCCAGGAAATGAATCAGAGATTGATTGAGAATTGTGTATTAAACTTTCAATAGAGTGGTGCAGCTGGGAAATAGTTGGGACTTTAGAAAGAAAACAGAAAAATTTTTGCCACTTCTATACAGTGCATGCACCATCACCTGAAAATTCCGTATAGTGTCTGTTCATTCTATCTACCTGAAGGTAAAATGGAACTTAGTGAAAAAGGCAGAAATTAAGGATAATGAAGGGAAAAGGTTAACAAAGGAACATAATTTTAGTAATAGACCACAAACTTCCTACATGCAAAGACAATGACTAAGGCTAAAGTACTTGTAATGAATCAATAAAGAAAATTTTCCTCTTTGATAAATTTTTCCTCTTTGATACTAAAATTTAGAAATAGGAACTATTTTGTACTTGTAAAATGTATATATTCTAAAAACATTATAAGCTCATAGCTAACAATCCATAATAGCTTCACGTTCCCAAAATGTTTTGCAATGTATTCCAAACTTTCTAATGAATTCTCAAAAACTTGACATAGGGAGAGGCTGACTTGGAATAGTCTAATAATTATTATGTAACTAATATTTCACTTTTGTACAGGTGACAAGTTAAGTCTTTAACAATAAAACTCAACAGAAATGTAGACAAAACTTTTTTCATATTGGTGTGACCCAAAATTCATTAGGTGGAAATTATTTATATTGGATATTGACAACTATTATTAACACAAAAAATGGTTCTGTAGCTAATTAAATTTGAAATTCTAAAAAAAATTAGCCTGTATTAGAAAACTTCTTAGCATGCTTACTATTCAAAAATATATATCTTAAATTTCCTTTAGAGTCTCTTGTACATAATCCTTTAAAAATCTATCTGATAGCCTAAACCACTTTATCTCAGAGAGCCCTAGAACTAATTATCCAAAGCAAACATTTTGAGAGATAACATCATCAAGCATTATAGGCAAAATTTCTCATTCCATAAACATTTGAACATTCAAAAAGATGATTAACATCAATAATGAATTTGTTGCTTGTTCTATGATTAAATATTTGTTTACCACTTTTTCTAAGAGAAAGGAAAAAAGTAATTCCTCTACTTCCTCAATGGATACATTATACCAATGTACTTAAAATATGACAATTCCTAGAGATTTAAGTGTCCCATGAAGTGAATCACACTTTGGAGAGAGACTTCTTACTCTCTGTTTAAAGGAGGGAAGAGGGGATTCCTATTGTTTTATATAATATCCTTGGAAATGAATGAATCTTGAGTGGCCATAACTCATTCCCATTTCAAATATCTTTACTCTTACTTCCTCCCTTTCTTTGGTTCCTTCTCTACCTTACTAGTATATCTTCTATTTTAATTAGACTATTCCTCCTTTATTTTTTTTCTTTTTTCTCTCTAGCTTCCACATAGGAGAGAAAACATACAGTATCTGTCCTTCAGAGTCAGGCATATTTTTCTTAACATGATACTTTCCAACCATTTTCCTGCCAAGGGCATCATTTTTTCCTTTAAGGCTGTGTAAAACTCCATTGTATATATATACCTCATTTTCTTCATCCATGCATCTATAGATAGATATCTTGCCTGGTTATATGACTTGACTGTTGTGAACTGTGATATGATAAACATGATATGCATGTATCAGCATACTATGCTAACTTATTCTTTTGCATAAATTTGGAGGCACTGTGTACTTGGATCATATGGTGGTACCACACTTATTCTTTTGAGAATCCTTCATGCTGATATCCATAGTAGCTGTTTACATTCCCCAAAACAAATGGATTGAAATCCTTTCTCCCTGCATCTCCATCAGCATTCATTGTTATTTGTATTCTTGATGACTGTCATTTTAACTGAAATGAAATGAAATCTCATTGTAGTTTTCATTTGCATTTCCCTCATTGCTAAAGAAGTGGACAATTTTCGCATATGTGTTGGCCATTTGTATTTCTTCTTTTGAGAAGGTGTCTGCATAATTCATTTGCCCAATTATTTATTGGGTTATTTGTGGATTTTATTGTACATGTTAAGTTTTGAGTTTTTTGTGTATTCTGGATATTAATCCCCTGTCAGAAGAGTAGCTGGCAAAGATTTTTCTCCCATTCTGTAGGCTCTCTCTTTATGCTTTTAATCATTTTCTTTGCTGTGCAAACACTTTTAAGTTTGATTACATCCCATTTATTGATTGTTGATTTTATTTCTTGAGCTTTAAGGGAGGAACTTGAGCTTTATGGAATTCAGTGACTGCACCAACATGTGGGAGTATTGAGCTATATTTTCTTATAGTAGTTGCATAGTTTCTGGTTTAATTTCTAGGTTTTCAATCCATTTTGAGTTGACTTTCATGAAGGGTGAAAGGGATATCATTTCAAGCTTTTACATATGGATATCCAGTTTTCCTGGATGTTTTAACAAGGACCACTTGTTTAAAATTCTGTCATTCCTCCAATATAAGTTTTTGGTACTTTTGTCAAGAATCAATTAATTGTATCTATGTGGGCTTATCTCTGTGTTTTCTATTTTGTTGCATTGGCCTCTATTTCCATTTTTATACCAATATCTACCAGCTGTTTTCTTGTTATGGTTCTATAGTACATCATTTTAATTTTTTCTTTTTTTATTAGCTGAATATGGACTTACAATTGAGGGGGAATCATTATCAAACAATCAAGAACAAATGTATATTCACATAGTTAGCCAAGGCTGATACCATTCCATGGTTTCCCTCCTTGGGTTCCTCATGGTTCTATGTTTGCCCCCAAATGAACCCCTGTGTTAAACGGACTCCTCGTGGAGGTCAGAGATCTCCTTCTGAGTTGATTCCCCCATATTCCCTCCCTCCAGTCTCTTAGATATCCTTCCTAATCCCTTCCCCCTCCCCGCACCCCTCCCTACGTCTCCAGGTATCCTAGGCAAGTTTCCCCCTGTTTGTGTAAAAATTCATACATGTTGAGGTTATTATTGGCTTAGCAATGTAACAATGTTTTCAGTTGTATTCTAGCTTCCACAAATGAGAGAAAATATTTGGCCTTTGAGTCTTAGAGATTGGGATACTTCACTTAGCATAATTTTTTCCATCTCCATCCATTTGTCTGTAAAAACCATAATATCATTTTCTCTAATGGCCAGATAGTATTCCATTGAATATATGTACCAAAGTTTTGGAATCCACTCATCAAGTGAGCGGCATCCAGGTTTGTTTCAAAGTCTAGCTGTAGTAAATAGAGCTGCTATGAACATTGATGAAGCTGTATCTCTATAATATGTTGATTCTAACTCTTTTGGGAAAATAACCAAAAGTGGGATAGCTGGGTCATAAAGTGGTTCCAGCCCTAATTTTTTGAAGTGTCTCCATACTGCTTTCCAGAGTGGCTGAACCAGTTTGCAGTCCCACTAGCAATGTGCAGTGTTCCTCTTTTCCCCACAGCCCATCCAGCATCTGTCATTGTTTGTATTCTTCATTTTTGCCACTCTAACAGGAGTGAAGTGGAATCTCATTGAAGTTTTGATTTGCATTTCTCTTATTGATAAAGATGTCAAGCATTTTCTCATATATTTATGGCCTCTCTGAACTTCCACTGGTGAGAAGTTTATTTTTAGATCCATAGTCCAATTATTGATTGGATTATTTATGATTTTGTTGTTTAGTTTTTTTAGTTCTTTGTATATTCTGGATATTTGCCCTCTGTCCGAGGTGTAGCAGGCAAAGATTTTCTCCCATTCTGTTGGGTCTCTCTCGACACTCTTGACTAAACCTTTAGCTGTGCAAAAGCTTTTCAGCTTAATTGCATCCAATTCATTTATTCTTGACTTTACTGCTTGCACCATGGAAGTTTTGTTAAGGAAGGTGCTGCTAACCCCTATGTTCTGTAGTGTTGATCCTACTTCTTTTTCAAGTAAATTTAAAGTTGCTGGCTTAATATCCAGATTTTTGAACCATTTTGATTTAATTTTTGTGCAGGGTGAAAAGTAAGGATCCAGCTTAAGATGCCTACACATGGCTGTCCAATTTGTCCAACATCATTTGTTGAACAGGATATTTTTCTTCCCCTCTATGTGTTTGACCCCTTTATCAAATATCAAATTGTTAAAGATATGGAGGCTCATCTCAGAATCCTATATTCTATTCCATTGGTCTTCAGTTCTGTTTTGATACCAATACCATGCTGTTTTTGTTACTATGGGCCTGTAGTATAATTTCAGGTCCAAAATTGAGAAATCCCCTACTTCTTCCGTCCTGCAGAGTAATGTTTTGGCTAATCTGCATCTTCTGTTATTCCACACAAACTTGAGCATTGAGTTTTCTTTTTTCTTTTTTTTTTTTTTTTAAAGAGAGAGGGACAGTGAGAGAGACAGAGAAAGAGAGAAAGAACTTTATGTAGTTTTTCACATGGCCTTAGTTGCTCCAACACTTAGTTGTGTAAATGGTGCTGGGGTTTGAACCCAGGTGGATTGCATTAAATCTGTTTAGGGATTTGGGCAGAATGGCCATTTTGATTATATTAATTCTGCCTAACCATGAGCTTCGAATGTTTTCCATCTACTCAGGTCTTCTGCAATTTCTTTTTTCAGTGTTTGATAGTTTTCGTTGTAGAGGTCCTTAATATCCTTTGTAAGTTTGATACCCAAGTATTTTATTTTTTTGGAAGAGATGGTGAATGGGAGAGATTTTGATTTGTTCTTCTGCAGACTTGTTGCTCGAGTAAAGAAAAGCTAGTGATTTATTGGTGTTGATCTTATAGCCAGACACTTTGCTGAAATCGCCTATAAGCTCTAGAAGTTTTTTGATCAAGCTTATTTCTGGTCAAGTTTTCTGATTTCAGCTCTGGGTCTTCTAGGTATAGAATCATGTCATCAGCAAATAGAGACAACTTAACTTCCTCTTTTCCTGTACAAATTCCTTTGATTTCCTTGTCTTGCCTGATAGCTCTGGCAAGGGTTTGAAGGACTATATTGAACAAGAGTAGGGAAAGTGGACAGCCTTGTCTTGTACCTAAATTCAGTGGAAATGCTTTCAGTCTTTCTCCATTGAACATAATATTGGCTATGGGTCTGTTATAAATGGATCTGACATAGTTAAAGTATTTTCCCTTGATCCCTATCTTCTCCAGAGTTTTGAGGGTAAAGAGGTGTTGAATTTTACCAAAGGTCTTTTCTGTGTCAATTGAGATGTTTATATGATTTTTATTTTTAACTCTGTTTAAGTGGTGAATTACATTTATTGATTTGCATATGTTGAACCTGCCTTGTTTTCCTGGAATGAAGCCCACTCGATCTGATGTATTATCTTTTTAATATACTTTTGGATCCAATTATCTAGAATTTTACTAAGGATTGTTGCATCCATGTTCATCAGGGAAATTGATCTGTAGTTTTATTTTCTTGACATGTCTATGTTGGATTTTGGTATCAGTGTAATATTTACTTCATAAAATTGTTTGTGAGTGCTCCCACTCTATCAATTTCTTGGAAGACCTTATAGAGGATCAGTGTTAACTCTTCTGTGAAAGTTTGGTAGAATTCTGCCATATATCCATCGAGTCCTGGACTTCTCTTTTTTGGAAGAGCTTTGATTGCTGCTTCAATTTCACTACCTGAGATAGGTTGGTTTAGATTTTGAATGTCTTCCTAGTTAATGTGGGGATATCATATGTGGCCAAGTATCTGTCCATATCCTCCAAATTATCAAACTTGGCAGAATATAAATTTTCAAAATAAGTTCTGATAATCTTCTGGATTTTGGTTCAGTCTGTGGTGATATCCCCATTTTTGTCTTTGATTTTGTTGATTTGCTTCACTTCATTCTTCCTTTTGGTGAGGCTGGCAAGACATCTGTTAATCTGTTTATTTTTTCAACGAATCAACTCTTTATTTTATTAATGATTTCTTTTGGTTTTTTGTTTTCAGCTTCATTGATTTCAGCTCTGGTTTTAGTTATTTCCTGTCTTCTCTTAGCTTTGGGATTGGATTGTTTTTCTTTTTGCAGGCATTTAAGTTGTAGCATAAGGCTATTTATTTGGGCTCTTTGTAGATTTTTAATGTATGCATTCAGTGCTATAAAGTTACCGCTTAAGAATGCCTTCATACTATCCCATAAATTTTGATATGTTGTTTCCTCATTCTCATTCATTTCCAAGCATTTCTTGATTTCTGCTCTCATTGCCTCTTTTATCCATCCTTCATTTAAGAGGGAATTATTTAATTTCCAAGTATTTGAGTAATTTCTGTTGTTTCTCTTGTTGTTGATTGCTAAGATCATAGCATTGTGGTCTGACAGGATACATGGGACTATATCAACTTTTTTGTGTTTGTTAAGGTTACATCGGTGAACTAGGATGTGGTCTATTTTAGAAAAGGATCCGTGAGCTGCTAAGAAGGTAAATTCAGCTGACTTAGGATGGAATATTCTGTAGATGTCTGTTAAGCCTGATTGATTAATAGAGTTGTTCAGATTGGAGATGTCTTTATTGATTTTTTGTTTTGATGATATGTCTAGTGTTGATAATGTATACTGATGTCCCCCAGTATTATTGTGTTGAGATCAATGAGAGGTTTAAGGTCTTTGAGTATTTTTTACATATATTTTGGGGGGCTTGTAATTGGAGGCATAAGTGTTAATTATCATTATATATTCTTGATGAACTTTCCCTTTTAGTATGATGAAGTGTCCATCTTTGTCCTTCCTGACTAGTTTTAGATGGAAATTAATTTTATCAGATATTAGGATTGTTACACCAGCTTGCTTTTGTGGGCCACAGACCTGGTAGAGATTTTGCCAACCTTTCAATTTCAGTCTGTGTCTATTTTTGAGTGTGAGGTGTATCTCCTGTAGAAAACATATTGTTGGATTTTGTTTTTTGATTCAGTGAGACAATCTGTGTCTTTTAATTGGGGCATTGAGACCATTCACATTCAGAGTTAGAATAGATATGGGAAACTGAGTCTCAAACTTTGTGACTATTACAGAGTTTTAAGCCATCTTGGGAATCTTTTGGTGTGTAATTTGGTAATTGACTGACCCTTGTTTAAGGGTTTAGGGTCTTTTTAGCATTTTCTTCTGAATGAAGAATATTCTTGAGAATATTCTGTAGCACAGGATTTGAGTTCATGTATCTTGCTAATTGAGTTTATCATTGAAGTATGTAATTTCCCTATCACATGTAAAGCTGAGTTTTGCAGGGTATATTATTTTTGGTTAGAAATTGTTATCTTTCAAGGCTTGAAAAATATTGTTCCAAACACTTCTGGCCTTCATTGTTTGATCTGAAAAATTCACAGTGATACTAATTGGCTTGCCTCTGAATGTGATTTGGGGCTTTTCTCTAGCTGCTTTTAGAATTCTTTAATTTCTCCGTTATTCATTTTATATATGATATGTCTTGGTGAATTTCTCATTTGATTAGGCCAGTTTGGTGTTCCATAAGCATCTTGGATGTTGTATTCTGGGTCAATTCTAATGTAAGGGAAGTTCTCCTTTATAATTTCCATTAGAAGATTCTTAATGCCCCTTATTTGCTGTTCAGAGTTTTCATCCAGTCCAATGACTCTCAGGTTATTTCTCCTCATCTCACCAAATATTATTTGGAAGTTCTGGTTATATATTGTAAGTTTCTTCTCTTGTCTATCCTCCTTGAACTTTGCATTGCTTAGCCTATCTTCATTATCTGATCTACGTTCTTCAAGAGCTGAAGTTCTATTTTCAGCAGAGTTTACTCTGATGTTAGTATCTTTCAGTGAAGATTTGATTTGGTTGACAGTGTTTTTCAATTCTGATAGCTCTGCTACATCTCTTTTCAGGGTGTCTAATTCTTTATAAAGCTGATCTTTCATCTCACAGAATTGCTCCCTTATTTCCTCATAAATGTTATCTCTCATCACTTGAAATTGATCTCTGATCTCTTTCCTTAATTCTTCTTTCAACTCTGTTGAGTTACTAATCATAACGTTGATATTATTTCTTTGGTTTTTATCTAGGGTCCTGACCATGGAGTCCTTGGGTGGAGAGCTGTGAGATTGAGGAGGGGATTTATTTCCCCTTTTCCTCATTTTCAGATAGAGGGGGTGTGTTTTGAAGACCAACCATATTACTCTTGTAGAGGTAATTGGAGCTTCTTATGGCCTTGCTTCGTTGGGATGGGGTGCTATTTGGGCAGCTCAGACCTATAGCTGCCAATCCAATCAGTGAGGAATTGAGAGCCTATAGATGCATATATTAGACAGTTTCAACTAAAACAGTTAGGATGATTATTAGCACCTATAGGAGCAGTTTTCTTTGATGAGAGCTCTCACGATATATTATGATAGCAAGCAAGTACCCATTTTGAAGAATGCCCCTTTTTTCCATTAGCAGGGCCTCTGTAAGTGGGGAGAAGAAATGACTAGAAAGCCAAGGAGGTGTGGTGGGGAGGTAGATTAGAACTCCTGACTTAGAATAAAGAGGAACAAGGATTTAAGGTGGTGTAGCTTATTCAATTAGGAATAAGGAAAACATAGAAATGGGATGCAGGTCAGGTAAAGACTTTGGGTGAGGATGAGAGAGCACAGCATATAGTTTAGGAATTGCCAGAGTACAGGGGAAGAAGAGGTTAGTATGGGGCATGGTTCTCTTCAACCAAAGGAGACTGAAGGCTAGTTTGCTATCATGAAGTGTTTTCCTGGTTGGAATTCAATGCTATGGAAACAGCAGTCAAGTCTGAGAAGATACAGTGACAGTAGAGGCCAACCATCAATACATGCACATACAAAAAAAAATCTACATCCACGAACACCAAATTCAGTAATAACATTAAATCAAGAAAGGATTAAAAAATAAATTTAAAAACATTAAAAAGTTAAAAGTTAAATAAGTTGAAAATGCTAGACAGCAGCAGGATTCACATTAAAAAACAAAACAAAACAAAAAACTAGTTGGGAGAGTTCTGATTTTTTGCCCCCCAGGTCAGTGTGTACTGTGGGGGAATGTGTTCATATCTGCCCTCTAGCTGGGGACTCTTCCCAGTTGAGCTTGTTGGGAGAGATGCAGCTTGGTAATCTCTGGTGGCCTTGGGTTTTCCTAAAAGATCTCCTCAAAATTTTCTGTTGCAGAGAGGTAGAAGACCCTGTCCTTTCCGACTTCTTGTGAGAATAGAGTTCAGCACCGCCTGAGATGCACTCCTGGGCAGATTATTTTCTGCCTGACTAAACTCCTGATCTTCTTAAGCTGGGGACCCAGAGGCTGTAGAAAGTCTAGTAGATCCTAGTGTAGATGTATGGTACTCTGACTGTTCCAGTGAGAGTGGCCAGTCTGAAACTGACTTCCCCAGGATCACTGATGACCCACTCTGGATGTCTTATGATCTTCAGAGGACCCAAGGGCTGCTATGTGGAGTTGTCACAGTCCCAGCAAGGGAAGACGTGTGTGAGGGAGGCTCCAGGCTAACTGGGCCAGTGTTTATGTCATTCTCAATTGCAACCACTAGGGAGCGTCCCATCTGAAGAGCTCAAGACATATGGAAACTTGGCTATGCACAGAACTCAGAGGCTGAAAGAGCGCCTAGGCTGCCCCTTTTGTTCAAAGGTTCCTGAGGCTGATGCCAGACCCTGCCTTGTTCGAGAGTTACAGGCAGCTTTTGGAGAGACCAAAGCAAGTGTCCCCCTTAGGAAAAATATGCCCTACTGAGCCGAGTTCTGTTCACAGACTCCTCCAGCGTGAAGTTTTACTCAGGAGCATCTCAGGATCACTGGTGGTGTGGTGGGTGACATGTTTCTCATTTTAAGTTTTTTAAAGGACATTTTCAAATTGAAAGACTTGCATGATAAAAACCAATGTGCCTATCACCAACTTCTAGTTACCAACATTTGCTAATCTTATGAATATATTCTTTTCATGGCATATCTGAAGAATATTCTTGATAAACCCTTGGAAACTCAAGTAGTTACACACATAAGTGATAAAGGATCTGAATCCTAGGAGTTAACAGATAAATAATACATAACTTACAGACTTAAAGTATGCTACTTCCTCCAACAATATGAAGTATAACTTCTACTTCTTTGCTGGAAGACACACAAACCAATTAAGTCCTCTGTACAATTTGAAAAGTAGGAAGACTACATGTTCATTAAAAACCTTCTTAATTTTTGTAATAATATTTTCATTAAAATTCTTCCACAGGTTTTTATGTCATATGTAATATCTATAAGTAACTCTTTGCCCTATTTTTATAATCCCTAAAATTCCATTTGCTGTGAGAATTATCTTTCAACATTTCAATTGCAAAAGAAATTTTGACAAAATATTTAAGTGCATCCCTATATTGTATAATCATGGCATGAATGATGTTTGAATATTCTATACAGAAGATATCTGAAAATTTTAGTGAGCATTATTTATTACCCTGCAAAAATGCTGATAAAACTCATTCCTATAGCAACCAAACCAGAAAATTAGTTTTGACTAAATATATGCTGCTATAGTATCATCTAGAAAAGATGAATTCTGTAGTACTGCTTCTCAATGTTTATATTCATAATATATAATTTAGAAATTATCTGTATGAATCTTCATTTGAAAGATAGTTACTTCCATTATCTTTATCATTGCTTATAGATTGTAGCGCCTACTACAAGGTCTTCAGTTAGGAGATTTAGGGTTCTATGTTCCTCCAAATAAAATCCCAGAAACACCTGATTAAATAATTTAGAAATGTAGATATTAATAATTCATATTACCAAGGATGTACCCAATTCAACAACTGCACTCAATTGGGCATAATTAGCATACTACCCTCATCCTCAGGAAATTAAAAATATTAAATAGTTTGTACAAAGTCATAGACAATAGAAAATGGATTAAAAATGCATAACTGGATATTCAAGCTCAAGTTCTTAATTTCTCATTATACTTCCTATACTGTACTATGGTTTAGATAAGAGGTATACCCCAAAAGCTCATGAGTAAGACAATGAAAGAAATTTCATCAGTGAACTGATTGAGTTATGAGAGCCTTAACCTATTCAGTATATTAATCCACTTGAATGGATTCACTGTGTGGTGACTATAATCAGATAGGGTGTGACTGGAAAAGGGGTTCTTGTTGTGGGGAGTCTCACTTTGCTTTCTGGTGGCTGTGTCCTGAACTATTTTCCTTTGCCACACACTTCTGCAGAAATGTTTTGCCCCATCAGGCCCAAAGCAATGCAGGTGGCTGTCTGCAGACTGAGACCTCTGAAACCACAATTGCAAATAAACTTATTCTCCTCTAAAATTGTTCCTGTCAGGTCTTTGGGTAACAGCAGTGAGAAAGCTGACTTAAACAACTGTTAAAGTTTGCTAAAACAGATAGGCTATTTTTATAGCTGTGAAATAGCCATATTTGCTTAATACAATATTAGTGCACTTTTTTCTAAGGATGTAGAGAGCTCTTTTTATGTAATCATTCAGAGTCCCAAAATTCTATCATATAATGTCATCACCATAATCAACATGAGACTTCTAAGTTTTAGGAAAGAAAGAATACAGAATCTCTGAGTAAGATTCATTTTTTGTTATTTTCAGTACTGGGAAGCAAACCCAGAGAATTTTATTCCCAAGCTACACACCTAGCCTTTTTCTTTTTCTTTTTTTTTATTTGACACTGGAACTCACTCAGTTGCCAATACTGGCATCAAATTTGCAATCCTACTGCCTCATCATCCAAAGAGGCTAGGATTATGAACCTATGCCTTAGTGCCCACTCACCTGTATGAAATATTTTGATTGCCAGATCTAAAACACATAATTTCATGCTAACATATGGTTTGCCAAAGTTTAATGGAATGTGTCCTATATTATGAATATAGTTTTGCTGTATGTTCAGGAAGAAAGGTGTTTCTTTTTTTTAAGAGAGGGAAAGTGAAAGAGAGAGTGAGAGAGAGAGAGAGAATCCATTTGTAATCAGTTTTTCATGTGGCTTTCATTGCTCTGACACTTTGTTGTGCACATGGTGCTGGAGTTTGAACCAGAGTCCTTGTGCATGCCAAGCAAGCACCATAACTGCTGAGCCACCACTCCAGCCCCAAAAATGGGTTTCTTAAATTCAAGCTATTCACTATCACAACTCTGCTAAAAAATTTGCAGATAACTCAAAATTTATGCTTTAATTAATGTTTACTTTCATAGCCAAAATTTATTGACATCAATAAATTTATTTTCATGCTACCTAATATAAGAATATTTGTCTCAAATTATGCATACTGTTTTATATTGAGTTCATTTTCAATTAGCTTTACTATTTTAATAAATCTTCATAGACCTGCAATCAAAATATATATGAATTTCTGAATGTATATGATTTGAAATGGTATATGTTTGATACAAATAAAGTCACTTTAAAAATATAGAAAAGTAAAAAATAACAAAAGCACATGAAAATTTTTATATTAGACTAGAAAGTGACAAACGAATAGACACAAGGACTAAGTACACTTAAAACTTACATTAAATCTTAAAATAAATAAGAATCAACAGCATTTTTGTATTCAAAAAAAGGAAATAAAGAAAAAGATTAAAAAAAAACTCTGACATTCACAATTACTGCAGAGCAGAAAAAATGGTCCTTCCAGTATGCTTGGCATCAGTGAAATTTGAAATTTTTCTTCAAAGTTGTGTCCAAATTAATACACAAATTTTACTTTAAGAATTCTAGTAAAAAGAAACTGTTTTGTGGAAAATTTAGAGAAGTTAAAGTAAAAGGCAACAGAATTTTATTCTGAATTTGGAAAAGATTTGTGTATCAAAAGTTTAATTATTTTTCTGAGATTTAAATAGTATTCAAAATTATTAAGATGTCGACAGATGTGGTGACATACGCCTATAATCAGCAACTCCAGAGGCTGAGACAGTAGGAGCACAAGTTCAAAACCAGCCTCAGCAATTTAGCAAGGCCCTGAGAAATTTAGCAAGACACTGTCTCAAAATAAAAAAGGCCTGGGGATGTGACTCAGTGGATAAGCGTCCCTGGGTTCCATCCCTGGTACCTAAAAAAATTACGAAAATGTAGCCATATACATATAGCCAAGTGTCTTGAATCCTACAGAATCAAAATGTAAGGAAAAGTTTCCTTGAAGATGGTGGATGGTGGATTAGAGGAAGGGTGCACTCAAGGTCTCTCCAAGCACCAGGAATATTGCTTCTCAGTGAAGTGGGTGACTGAGGAAATTCACTGAAACTCAACATCAGACAGGAAAATAGTCATAGAGACACAGAAATTTAAAGCTTTGGACATAAAATAAGAGATAATACTTCAGAGACCGGCCAGCTTACCACCATCCACAAGGAGGCCAGCGGTGTGAGGAGAAAAGAAGGAAGCCTGAAAGGTAAATTTGGCTTGGAGAACTTGTAGAATAGAAAGGGAGGCTGACCTAACTGACCAGAGATAGTGAGACAAGTCAATGACTAAAAAGTGATCAGAATCTCTCAGCTGATGAGTTGAGATCCATGGGGGGAACCATCTGCAGGTGACCACGCGACAGTCTTCAGAGCTGGGAGAGAGAAATTGATAAAAATCAGCCTAACCCAACAGCCACCTGTTGTGGGGTCCAGTGTGTGCCTGGACCAGCATGACAAACAGACACAGAGAGGATTTTGCCCAGTGTGATGCATTCTAGGGATAGACGGGAGTGAAGTTCAAGTTCCCTTTGTTGCTGGCACCCATGCAAGCAGCTGGAAAGTGACCAGAAACTGGTCAGACGAGCATCAAATTTAAAAGTTTCTGAAAACCAAAGGAAATGATTTAGAGCATGGACACAAAGCCCACAGAATGGGAGAATATCTTTGGCAGCTACTTCACTGACAAGTAATTAATATCCAGAATATATAAAGAACTCAAAAATTAAATACCAAAAAAGCAACAAATAACCCAATCAATAAATGGGCAAAAAACTAGACAGACATTTCTCTAAAGAAGAAATACAAATGGACAACAAAAATATGAAAAAATGTTCAAGATCCCTAGCAATCAGGAAAATGCAAATCAAATCTACATTGAGATTTCATCTCATCCAGTCAGAATGGCAATCATCAAGAATAAAAATAACAGTAAATGCTGGCAGGGATGTGGGGGGAAATGTATATGTATACATTTTTGGTGGTAGGACACATTAGTAGAACAACTTTAGAAAGCAGTACGGAGATTCCTCAAAAGACTAGGAATAGATCCACTATATGACTCAGCTATCTCACTCATTGGTATTTACCCAAAAAGAACTTAAATCTGCATATGATAGTGGTACAGGCACATCAGTGTTTTTAGCAGCACAATTTGCAATAGCTAGCTGCCCATCAACATATGA
>PVKS010034998.1:0-20425 GCA_004027875.1 Aplodontia rufa
TTGTTTCTAATTGCTGTGTAATATTCCATGGTATAAATGTACCACAGTTTTTGGATCCATTCTTCCAGTGAGGGACATCAGGGTTGTTTCCATAGTCTAGCATTAGTAAATTGTGCTGCTATGAACATCGATATTGCTGTGTCACTGTAATGTGCTTGTAACTCCACTTGAGTCTTCTTTCCGGCCATCAAGGCACAGGCCCATAGTTACTGGGGCTTCAATTTCTGAAACCAGAATCTAGAGGCATAGTCCAGCAAATTTTCCTATTTTTAAACTGACATGAAAAGTATCACTAGAAGGGCCAGAAATGTAGCTCAGTGGTAGAGCATGTGCTTGCCAGGAATGTTCAAGGCCCTGGGTCCAACTCCCAGCACCACAAAAAAGAAAACAAATAGAATCATAAGAATATGAAATTAAGCCCACTTTACTTTTGTGTTAATAATCATCCATCATCTTTCAAGAAAGGGATGAAAATTATATGAATTAGAAACTTTGTGAAAACCAAGAACATGTGATCACTATAGACAAAAAATTCCTGTCAGCTCCTGTAAATCTTCACATGGTCAATAGCAAATGAACCTGATCAGTAGTATATCAGATTCTGAGATTAGGAAGAGATGCACACATCAGTTTATTTATTCCATGTCTCTGATCTGACCCTGTGCTACTGAAGAAAAGGTGAAAGCATGTGAGTCTTTTGGAATGAACCCTGGGCTCCCCATTAAAATCAGCCGAAGCCCTGAGGAGTTTTGAGACTGTCAGAGTGGACCAGAGACAGCAAAGGACAACCAGAATCACATTCAGAGCTTCAGGGAATGGGAAATAAGCACCAGGTATTGGGGATGAGGACAAAGATAGCTAGGACAACTCAGACAGAGGTGGTACCCGCAAGCAACTCTCATTCTCACAGATCAGAGAGCACCCCTAGGGGTTTTACAATACAAGAATAGCCAAAAATGATCCTTTTTTTGTGCCGAACAAGGTGATTTCCCAGCAGGAAAATCCAACCCCAGCAGGGCTACTTTGAAAAGTATCACCAAAGAGTAAAAAATAAGTTCTCAAACCCCTCTCCTCTTCCTGCTCCCCAGTCTCTTGGTAGTGAGCTCAAGCAAATGACTTACAGAGAAACATCAGTCTCAAGAGTTAGCTCTGTGCAAGTATCGGATGCATTTGTCTACACACATGCCTCCAACACAAATGGATTTGGGCTGCATGGTTTTTATAAGTCAGTAGAAAAAGAGTTCAAGGAAGCATGTTCATGATTTATAATATGAAGCCATTTTCTGATCATTTTCCACTAAAGGGAGGAAAAAGATTAATTGGCATGGAGCAATTTCCAAAGTCAGCTCAGTGACTTTTCACTGATGGGAAAACTGTATTCTAGCATCATAGAGTTTTAAAGCTAGTTAGGACCTTGGAGATCATCTCACCAAATTACACATTTTCCAGATGAGTTACCCACATCAGATATAATCAGCAATTTTCACAAAGTGACATGGTATTATTTAAAAAGCAAGAATTAAAACAAAAGTCCTAGAGTCAGCCTATATACTCAGCTACTTCCTTCTCCCTGCAAGCTGAGAAGCCACCTTGGACAATCTTGAGGGAAAATACAATAGCCACTCGTTTGAAGGATATAGGCTGGCTGAAGGCTACCGTGGTCTTAAGAAAGCCCTATCAATCCCAATATTCCCAGTTAGACTAATGTTTAGACTGTTTCTATTCATGAAACAGGGTGTGCTTTCATATCTGAAGCCATGCATTTCTACAAAGAACATAGGCAACTCATTACTCTAAACACTAATATTAAGAGAAAAACCACTTGTGGATCCCAACCCCTGCTCCCCCAACCCAACCCCAGAGAAACTCTCACAAGCTTCTGGAGATGCTTTTATTTATACCAAGGAGATGTTTTCTGGGTGGGAAGCTATTTGGAGAAGGCACAAAGGCTAACTTGGGCACTGAAAATCAATTTCCTACAAACATTGATCAGAACAAATAAAACAAGTCTTCAAGGTCATCTTACTGCCATGATCCTGGATCCAGCCTTTCTTAAACACTTTAAGAAAGTATTTAAGTATACTTTCTTAAATACTTCAACATTTGAGTAATTCATACTGGTATAAAAGAACCACTGTGTTATTCAAGTAGATGGATACAAACCTTTGAAACCGTAACTGCAGGCCATTCAGACTCTTGGGTTGACAACTCCAGAGTCACCATGCTCACCAGTGCCCCTCACACACATTTCCGGAGCCAGGACTTGCAACAGCTGCCACTTAACCCTGCCTTAACCGTTAGTGGCAAATGCTGAAATGCCAGGCCTCTACCTTTCATGTTGTCATTTGAGCAAAACGACAAGCGCTCACCATTACATCCAAGTCACCATTCATCCACGTGGAGAATGCCAAGAAGTCATTCCCCATGGCTTCCTGTGATTCCGCCCCAGGGTGCACTAGCCTTTGGCCTGCCTAGGTGAAAGAGAGCTAAATTTCCTCCCCAGGAACCATGTTCGCGTGGGTTAACAGCCAACCACTCTATCTTTTCACACATTTCCAAAGTCTCTGGTTCCTTTTACCCAGCCTCATTTCTCTAAAGTCTCTTCCTCTCCCCTATTTTTATTCCTTCAAAAAAGAATGATGAAAGGGAAGATTTGAAAAAGAACAGAAGAGATATGGACTCTAATCAGAGCAAGTCAAGTTCTCTGAAATTCTTACGCACATTTGATGGGCTTTGTATCTGTCAGCCGGAATTTTCAGTCTTTGGTTGGTGTTGGGGTGGGTGATTTTGTGAATGTGTGTGTCTTGTGTGTTATATATACTTTTAACTGTTCTAAAGACTTGTCACGTAGAATTGGCACACAGAATTGATATATGGATTGCAAAGGGTGAAGATTTATTAAATTGAATGGACTGAGGTTGCATTGTGTGGACTTATTTTAGGCTCCGCTTGCCAGACATGTCGTTTGTAGTTTATACTAACGCTTCTTTGAATTTTATGTGACTATCCCAAGAAATTATTTCCTGGTTCTTCACATGCTACAAATCCAGGTTGTAGGATGGAGGGATAGAGAGAAGGAAATCAGAGAAAATTAAAGAGAGCTAGCAAGAAAAGTTTAAAAAGAGCGGGAAGAAGCAAGACGTCTCACAGAAAATGAACGCACCGAAATTCAAGATGCCTGTCTTTAACAAAAAGATTCAACTAGCTATTTGAGACTTGATTTCCCTGCCTCTAAAAATGGAGACCACAGAATCTATTAGTGGTCTGTGGAGGATAAATGGTATAGTCCATGTGAAGTGCTTCGAAGACCATGAAATGCTAGCCTGTGTGAGGAGGAACTGCTACAGCGAATAGTGCCAGAATGCTTTAGAAAATGGATAAACTGCTGGTTCATCCAATCCTAGCTTTGATTCTTATTAGTTGTACAGCTTTGGACACACATGTTAACTTATCTGGACCAGAGTATCTCATCTATAAAAGGAAAACAGCAGTAATAACCACACCACATTGGACTTAAAGGACTAAATGAGATAATCTCTAAACCTAGCAACAATGTTTAGTATTCACAGTATTCAAACCTGTTAGCCACTTTATTGTTGTTAGTTTAGTAAATTAATTTAAAAAACAACAGAAAAATTATAAATAACAACAAACACACAGTGCTTACAGTGTGTTTGGTCTGTGTTTTATGTGTTCAAATTATTTAATGGTAGGAAAAAAGATTATAATTATCTCTTGGGTGTGCAGGCATAATATAGATCATTACTCACCCTGGATCTGCAGGTCCTAGATCAACTCCCTTGTGCTGACTCACATCTTCAAAGGACACATGCATTTTCCTATCACAAAATTTTCCTTCTTCCCACAACCATCAAAATCGTCTTCCAAACTCTGCAGACAGGGAGAAGATAAGAGTAAAGAGAAGAGGGTGTGGCTATGGAAACCCTCTGTACCTTCCAGATGGTAACTACCATGTAATCTGCAGCATTTCCTAAAAGAAATATTCAGTTCTCAGATGCTTCAGACACCAATTGAGTATCCAACAGTTTAACTTCATTCAGTCTAAAACTATCCTCCTGGATTTAACATCAGATCCCCCAAGGGACTCAGTCCTACAGACTGCCCTACTTCGGACACCAAACTAGTCATCCTGGACCACTTGCACTTCTGACCAACCCAACTATTCATGTTATGCTCTGCTCAATTTCAATAATTTGCTAGGATAGCTCACAGAATCCAGGACAATGCTAATATTTGTCTGTTGTTATAAAGGATACAACTTAGTAACAATCAAATGAAAGAGATGCATAGAGCAAGGTACAGCTGCTGGGTATGGTCCGGAGTTCCCATGCACTCTCTGTGCACACCATGCTCCCAACACCTTGATGTGTTTGCCAACCCAGAAGCTGAAATGATGACTAAACCTGTAGTCAAGCTCTGCTATGGTTTGAATGTTGGTCCCTGAGGATCCGTGTGTGTTGGAAGCTTAATCCCCAAAGTGATATGTTAATGGTATTTGGAGGTGATGATTGGGTCATGAATTACCCCATGAATAGAATAATCTATTCAAGGATTAATGGATTAGCGGATTAATGGGTTATTGAGGGGATGACTCTTATAAAAGTGAGCTCTGTCTGGCATGCTTGTTCTGTCCCAGCACACACTGCCCTGCATTACCAGCTGTGTCCCGTTGACTTTGGTCTCCACAATCTCTGGAACTGTGTGAAATGAGTTTCTTTTCTTTATGAATTACCCAGACCTTAGATATTCTGTTATAATATCAGGAGAGAAAGTATGGGGTAGGGAAGAGGATGGGGAAAGAGAAGCACTAGGGAATGAAATTGATCAATTATGTTATGTACATGTAAAAATATGTCGTAGTGAATCACACTATTATGTGTATTCATATTCACCAATGAGGAAGGAAGGAAGGAAGGCAGCCACCAAGGGAAGAGACCTAAGTAGCAATGTCCAGGGAAGAGACCTAAGTAACAATGTCCAGTGCTTTTTCACAGCCTGCCATCCTATGGCAAGCACCCTAGGAAATAGATCCTGTGCATGCTATCATGGCCTCAGAGATACACACGTGGGTATGTTAAAGGCTCTAAGAAGTAAAGAAATTTATCTACCTTACTTTACTGGAAGATTCTTCCTTTACTGGAAGACTCAATTGGCCAGCCATAGAATCCGTATATCTGCATCAGCATGTCTTAAGAGAACACAGTTTGGGAAATGTTAAACTAGAGGACTTCTTTATCCTTCCTGGCAACATACACCTTTTTCTAACAGTTTTAAATGCTTGTTGAACATAATGCAGTCAATCTGATGAATTTCAGGACCAGGATGTTAGAAATGGAGTAGTCATGGTGGATAACAGAACAACTCTTTTGAGGAAACACAATCTTGCATCAAATTACCATGGAGTTATCAGAACTGTTGCTCACCAGATTCCTCCAGGCCCACAGTAGGACTGTACTTCTCTGTCCACTTAATGTTAGGTTTCATCACATGACTAGCTCCGGCCAATTAATGGGTTATGTGACTCTTCCAGAAAGAAGTTTTCAAAGCTAGAATGTAAACCAACACATCCTTTTCCCATTGGAAAGATGATTGCAGAAGCCAGTGTTAAAATGTAGCCTTTGTCCTATCCCTGCTGCATTATGATGAGCAGACCCATGATTGGCATGTAGACAGAGAGAAATGAATCTTTGTTTTGTAATTCAATGATATTTAGGTGTTGCTTGTTATCACAGCCTAGCCTATTCCCATACACACCATCTAATACATACCACACTACTTAATTACCTACTTTTCTCCATTTTTACCATGTCCTTAGAGCCTATCTCACTTTATTCTCATTTTTATCCAAAGATATCACCATTATCTATGAACTGATAATCTACTCTTTTTAAGAATAAGGAAAAGAGAATTTCTCAATACTCAGAGACTCCCCACTCTATATTCAATGTTTCTCCCACTGTGTGGGGAGAATCATCCTCAATAGTTTAGAAAGATTCATGCCTAATTTTATTGAAAAGGGAAATCAGTACATTCCCTTTGTAGATAGGGTGACTGAATAATTCATTGAAAGCTTCATTATCTATAATTGTGATAACACACACTTTAAAATAAAGTGTTGCACATATCAAATATCCCTGATACATTTCCGAGCAAATATGTGCACATATGTAATCAGCTGTGGTAATCAACCGCACATCAACAAAGAATCGGAATGTTTCAGGGGCGTAAAGATGCCGTTACAGTGAACAATCATTTGGCAGTGTGGCTTATTTTAATAGACACATCACTTTAAAATAAGTCTTCACCATCTGCCACAGTCTCTAATTACAAATGCAACAAGAACATAATTCACAATTGCATCATTAAAAAGTAAGACATAAGGGATTTAATGCATGCCTATGTCCTTTTTTAATGTAGCAGACGTCTGTTCATCTTGTGTTTCAGGCACAAATTGGCGGTAAAACTTTCTTTCCCTCCATGCTGAAATTTCCCAGAGAGCAGAATACTGGAGGAGTCAACAGGAAATCCATGCAAAGATGCTTTGCTCTCATACATATTCATAGGCTATAATCCTATCGATATTAGATTTACATGTCAACATTATTTTTATATGCAAAAATCCCTATCTTTAAACAAAGTAAAATGAAGCTTTTTTAAACAGTCTACTCAGCAAGAAACACAAATAAGGCAACCTCATCTGACAAATGTATGTAGCTTAGGAATTCATGTGTGATTTAGACATCTACAGCAAGGTAATCTCTTTCCAACCCACTTTCCAAATGTTACAAAAAACTGATTTGATTATCCAGGTCTCTGTGAATACCATAACTAATGTGGCAATATATATCACTAAAGCATCTCATATAAAATCAATTCTCTATTGTTTTTCTTCCAGATCAAATGCTAATTATTCAGAGGTGCCATGGCATAAACCGTCAATTCAGAAATTTGGATTTGCAAGACTGTCCTGCCTAGATAATTTGCCAGAAACAAGGATACTCTCTACCAGACAGATGAGAGTTGTGATTAGGGCCTTGAGGTCTAAATAAAAATGTTATTAAATGAAATTTATAACCTACTCAAAGATGCCTTTATTTTTTAATTTTTTTCTTTTTATAGAGAGAGAGGGACAGTGAAAGAAAAAGAAGAGAGAATCAATTTTATTTGGTTTTTCACATGGGTTTTGCTGCTCTGACACTTAGCTGTGTACACGGTACTGGGGTTTGAACTTGGGTCCTCGCACCTGCCAGGCAACAGCCATAACAGCTGAGCCCTTTAAAATAAAATAAAATTAATAATAATCGCACTTTATTTTCAAAAATCTGAAAATAAATAATCAACTTCATTACAAATCACTACAGGAAATTCAACAGAACCAGGTGGAAAGAAAAAACAAGTCACTGTATGTGTCCACCTGGGTGTATGCATGTAGTCATCCCTTAGTACCCATGGAAGATTGGTTTCAGGACCCCTTGCACACATCAAAACCTGTGAATGCTCCAGTCCCTTACATGAAATAGCATAGCAATTGCATGTAACCGAAGTACATCCTCCATTATACTTTAAATCATGTCTTGATTGCTCATAATACCAAATAAAATGTGAGTACTTGGTAAATAGTTGTTATCTGTAATATTTATGGAATAATGACAAGAATAAAAGTCTGAGTGTGTTCAGTACAGACACAATTTTGGTTTTGGTTTTCTGATTCAAAATTGGTTGAATCCTTGAATATGAGGGACCAAATATATATAAATTCACATGACTCCTTTAGTAATCCCTAATCCTAAACAAGTAGCACTAATAGCTTTTCCTAACCCTGATGGATTTCCTTGTCTACCAGCATCATCCTTTTCATAGTAGATTTGTGTGTGAGAGAGAGATAAGTGATTATTTTCAAAGCTGAACACAGATAAAACTGTCCATTGCCTTCCTGTTGTGGTATGACACATATACAAAGCTTCATGACTTTCCCCAGGTAGTTTGTTTTATGGTATGTAGACAAGTGGCACATGTTCCTGTTACAATTTGGATCTGGAATGTCCACAAAAGTTCCCATATTGAAGGTGTGGTCTCTAACACAGTAGTGTTCAGAGGTGACTGGATCATAAGGGCTCTGATCTCATTGAAGGATTAATCCATTTAGAGTTGAGTAAACTATGTGCAGGTGGTATGGGCTGTAGGAGGTGGGACATGATTGAAAAAAATGGGCCCTTGGGAACATGACCTTGGGAACAATATCTTATCCCTGGCCCTTTCCTTTCTCTGCCTCTCGGTCAACATGTGGTGACTAGCTTTCCTCTACCACCCACTTCCATCACTATGTTCTGCCTTGTCTAGGCTTAAAGCAACGGAGCCTGTCACCTCTTGTCTAAAACTCCCGAAACCATCAGCCAAAAAACATCTTTCCTCCATTAAGTTGTTTGTCTCAGGAATCCATCACAGTGACACAAATCTAATACAATTCCATTTACCTGCAGTCTTGTAGCATTTGAAGTTGAAGACATATATTATATTAACAACATATGCTATGTGATCTGTACCTAACATTAAGCCCAGAGATGGCCAAAGCTAGTTTAGAGTTACTGGTTCTTGAGTTTGAAAAATCCATTAACCTTATCCACAATCACTATCGATTTTTTATCTTATTCTGAGAAGATGGCTTGATTGCACTTACTTCTGCATTCAGTCTCCAAGCATTCTCCAGGATTTCCATGAATGCAGTTACTTCAAAACCACCTGAAATTCTCTTCTGGATCCTTGCTATTTCACAGCCTCCTTCCACATACTAGATATCTCTAACTCTTTCTTCCTGAATGTTATGGTCCATCCCTTACAGTTGCTACTTCTCACATGGTATCCACGTGCCACATGAGCAGAGAAGGCAGAGTAACTTTCCCAGTCAGCAGAGGAAACTCTATCCCACCTGTCACCATGGTTGCCATCTTGTTTCCATTCAGTCTGAGCTTTTCCCGCCCTGGCCAGTCTCCTCCCATCCTCTGGGGTGCTCCAGGAACCCTTCCTTCCCTCTCAGTCTACCATTCCACCTTTTGTAGTATAATCTTTTTTATAACAGATGAATAGGCCTAGCAATTGATCATATGACTTTCGACTTTCGACTTTTCACTTATGTGTGTGTGTGTGTGTGTATGTGTGTGTGAGAGAGAGAGAGAGAGAGATAAAGAGAGAGAGAGAGAGATCAAAGATTCATCACCTAAATGACCTACATATTTTCTTTCAAAAAATCAGTAGCATGATGTGGGGGTAATTCTGATTTAGGAACAAATGCACACCCTATTGTTACTTTATATGAATTTATTATTGTACAATAAGTCAACTCCTTAATAAGAAAAAATTTTGAAAAACCCAATAGCTATATTTTGGCTATCTCAAAGTATCATTTCTACTTCCTCAAGCTTTAAATTCTTTCCCCTTTGAAGTAAAAATTTCTGTTACTCCAAATTTAAATCAACAGTTCTTAATAGTTACCACAGTGATCATTTTATTCACAGAATTCCACATACAAAAAATGAATTCCTAGAAGGTATTGGGGTTACAAAACCTAGGTCATAAACACAAAGCAATTTGTAAGACACTCAAATAAAACCACAAGTTGAAATACTGAGCAATAAAACAAAGCCTTACCATTCCACTTTGCAAATAGCTTAATTTCACCTTCTTAACAAAGGGTACCAGAATTTTAAAAATCACAGAATCATAGAAATGTGCGCCTAAAGTTGCCCTTGAGAGGGCAAAAACTCCTAACTTATCTCTGATCTTCAGTCAGAAAGGGAAATCTTTAACCCACCTCCCAATGGTAGTTTCTAGAAACTTCAGAAGGGGCTTCCCACCCCTCATCCTCACAATGCAGAGCAATTCATTTCCGGGTTTGCCAGCCCCCATTGGATGGAAGTTCTTCCTATGTTCCCTGGTGCATCCCCAGCCCTTTCCTTTCATCAGGGGAAAGGAAGCAGCTCTCTGCTCTCCACTCTTGTGAGCAGCCTTCCCTGTACTTTAAGATTAACTGAATTTCCCCCAGCCTTACCTTCTCTTCATTAAATAATGTAAATGCTTTTATCTTGTCATCATTTTCATTTTACTGATATTATTTGGTCAGCATCAATCCTTTTCCTCAGAAATTTTATAAAAAATATTTTTAAATCAAATTTTTTCAGTCATATCGAATTTTAACAGTTATGGCTTCTGCCATTTGGAGTTTTCTTTTATTTCCACAAAGTTCAGATTTTTCCCAGATCAAATTTTGCACGTCTAAATTTTGTCAAGAAGATTTAATTTCGCCATCAATTTTCTAGCCAATAACAAATTCCACTGTGAGTCGTTTCAGTCGCAGTCAGTTTTATTTTGTTGCCATCAGCTCTGCTGGTAAGAGCCATTATGAATTTTATCAAAGAAAGATGGCGTGAGTTTAGATCTCAGCGAATCCATGAAAGAATGTCAGCAGGTTTTTTGTAAGTTAAAAAGCAAGATATAATAAAAGGGAGACAGAAGAAAGGCAGAAGATGGAAACAAAGAGCCACACTGGGGAAAAACAAGAAAGAAGCAGCTTTGTATGGTGTTGGTAACTCAGCCTCCAAATACATACCTGGCACTCTCCAGGTGTTCTCCAGCCAAAACAGTGGAATCTAAACAGCCAGTTTCTGCTTCATTGCAGTTTTTCTGGGACTGTCTAGATTCTTAAAATTATATTTTAAATTATAGAACTGAACCTGAATACTGCATCCACCAAATGGCTTCATTTGGGAAGATTTTAGCCATGATTTCTTCATTCACTCACTGAACAGAATGAAACGCTCACAACCAGGGGTGGTGTTAAGTGCTGAAACTTCGAGAGCTGGGAGGTGCCCTAGCCCTTAGCTGTTGCCATGGGCAAACAGAGCGGAGAGTGTACAAGTAAGCAGATCAAATATACGCAAATAGTTATCAATGCTTTGAAGAAATAAATAGGGTGGCTACACAGAGTCTTCGGGAAGGGAAATCAGAGTTGGACCATGCAGAGCAAGACACACAGAGTTGGGAAGTGATAGATGAGCAGAGAAAGAAAGTCCCCTGAGCAGGAAAGGGCTTGGGCAGCCCAGGGCACAGGAGGGAAGTAGGCACGTATGAAGTTCTCTAAGATAAGGTATCTGCCTCTAACAATGTAAATTGGTAAACAAAGTGTTTATTTTTCAATAAATTTAAAATCTTCATATTCAAAATAAATGTTAGAATATTGAGCTCAGAAACTAATTTCACCAAACTGGTTGTCAATTCACCTTAAATACTCAAAACCTCCAAAAAGATTGTAACTATGCAAGTCATATTTCATATTAACAAGTCTAAGATTACATATTTTAATCTGCTTGAGGGATAATTGGAGGTCTGCTCTTGCTCGAAGTTCCTGAAACATAATTTTCCCCATTGGTTTAACCCACTATGTGAAGCCCTGAGGAATATTTCAGCAACAAAGACCTTCCCCCATTAAACACAGGAAGAAACCTAACTTCATTTCCTCCTGTTCCTTCCTGCCACAAATCTACCTTCATATCAGAAGATAAACTGACCCCCAAACACAGGTGTAATTCAATATTCTATTTCAAATGCCATCAGATTCGAAACCCAAGTAATTAACAGCTCACTAGGGACCCTACTGAAATAAAACCAACTTTGATCCAAGTCCCAAATCCCTTGCAAAATGGATAGGCAACCCAACCCCCTCGGCTTTCACATTAATTGAAAGGAATAACTGTATCAGAAGAATGCAGTATGCAGCAGAGCAGGTTACAAGGAGGGTGTGTTTTTCAGCTTGATTATTAAAGGGGCTAATTTGAGTGTTGGGAGAGGGTAAATATTGACATGTACAATTATTCTCCATCCTGCACTAAGCCAGTCTCGTTTCATGGAGGAACAGAAGCCTATGAGATGTGAAAAAACTTCACTATAATGTACAAAACTCTTGTTCGTTTGTTACACACCAGGGAAGGGCCATATTTTATTTCTAACATTTTAATATAAAGAAAATGGCTTTCTTGCCCAGTGAGTGACTGTACCCAAACTAAGGGTACATAACAGGATAGCTTTCAGAAATTTGTTCCTCTTTGTTTTCAAATGCCTTGATTTCCCATTGAGGTTTTACATAGTATGGTTCCAACTAGATACCAGCTTTATTTTTAGAAGTCACTTTGGTGAGGACAAAGTATCCTTGAAGGTGAATCAATCATTTAAATAGATAAATAGAATCTTAATCCACATACACATAATGCCATCCTTGTGACCATTGGTAAAACTCCTACTTTCCGCCAGGCACTGAACTACTGACCCCAGGATCTTGTCATCCCAGACCTGCTCCTAACCACTACCTCTAGGTACCTCCCAGCTACAGCACCAAGATGACAGTCATTGGTCCCAGCTCTGCCACTTCCTGGTCTGTGACCTTACACAAGCTCTGAGCCTTATTTTCTTCTTTGAAAAAAATAGTGGAGAAATAAAATCTATCCATAAATATATATTTTCTATTTTATTTTATTTTTTAACTTCTTTTTTTATTCAGAAATGTATTATTGAACAACCATGCAAATTTTTAATAAAATAATATACAATGTGTATAGATTCTGGATATTAGATTTACCCCCAGGAGTGCCCCCCAATTACCCACTCTTACCCCTCCCTTCCCCTTCCCACAATATGTTTAAAAAATTATTAGGTTGTATAACATTACACCTTTTCTGGATTTAACACATAATAATAGACCACCTTTCTCAATGGCCAGGGTCTAGCTCCAGCCTCCATAGATGAATGGAGACGTTCGATCCTTGGTTCTCTGAGTTAAGCTGATTTTACTCAGCATTATTTCTTCCATAGCCATCCATTTACCTTCAAAGACTGCAATATCATTGTTTCTAATTGCTGTGTAAAATTCCATGGTGTATATATACCAGTGAGGGACATCTGGGTTGTTTCCATAATCTAGCAATAGTAAATTGAGCTGCTAGGAGCATAGATATTGCTGTGTCACTATAATGTGCTGATTCTAAATCCCCAGAAAAAATACCCAGGAGTGGAATAGCAGGATCATATGGTGGGCTCATCCCTAGTTTTTTGAGGATTCTCCAAACTGCTTTCCAGAGGGGCTGTACCAGTCTGCAGCTCCACCAACAGTGTGCTAGTGTGCCTATCTCTCCACAGCCCCTCCAGCATCTATTATTGTTTATTTTCTTCATTTTTGCCATTCTGACTGGCATAAGGTGATATCTTAATGTAGTTTTCATTTGCATTTCTCTGATTACTAGTGATTTAGAGCACTTTCTCATGTATTCATGGGCTTGATCAATGTCCTCTGTTGAGAAGTTTCTATTTAGCTCTTTGGTCCATTTATCTGTTTTATTTTTAATGTCTTACTAGGTCATTAAAATTATATAATATAGGGTTCATTTTTATATAATCATATATGCATGGAATAATATTATGCTATGTACATATATGAATATATCACAGTGGATTTCACATTTATGTATATCTATAAAGCACCAATTACTTTTTTCAAAATAATTAATAAATAGAAGGAAGACCAGTAGGTTAAAGAAAGGGGAACAGGGAGAGGGAGAAGAGCAGGGAAAGAGGAAATACTAAAGACTGAAACGTAGCAAATTATATTTCATGCGTATAAAAATATTTGTTTAAATAAAGTTCTACCTGATTGTAGTACAAACCATTCTTTTCAGTCCCTACAAAGCCTGAAGACCAAGTATTGCACAGGTATTGTCAAAGTATCTAAGTATTATTTTCAATATCTTGCCCAAGATTTTGCCAGAGAAAAAATGTTGTCAATGATTAAAAATAGTCTCAGAGATTACGCTTGAAAAGAGGAGCTCAGTTTGAAGTATCTATCATTTTCTGAATTTTATAGTGCCTGAAAATAATATGCAAAAGCTGCGTGTATATTATCACAATGTGTGTACACAAAGGCAATACACATCTGTAATAAATACACTGAGCTGCCAATCATACATAAAGTAAACCTGTGCATAGGGAGTGAAAAGTCATTGGGTCAGCTGGTGTCCCCCTGTACGCCCTAGAACCCAATTGAGTAAAATTAGCATGTGCCAAGGTGAAGAAGGTGAGCTTCTGAGGGTGTCAATTTTCCTCAGATGTCAAAGCTCAGAAACTCCTGGGTGAGATATGATACCTTCCCATCTGCTGAGAGAGTCATTGCTTTTCAAATGGCCTTCATCCTCTCTGAGCCAGGTAATGGCATGACTGTGTTGGGTGACAACTTCCACCAGTTGTTTCCATGGCCCCTGTAAAGTTGAATGACTTGTTATATTCTCTCCTTCAGAATTGTCAAGGTCTAAGCGAGGTTATATCAAGTAAGAAAATGGAAGGTAAAAACAAATTGCATCTTTCTAGGAGATGAGGCCATAGTACCTAAGCCCTTACAGTTTTGTGAATTCTCGACTACCTGTATTAGTGAACAAAGACTTTCCAGAAGTGAGGAATCCAACTCTAAAACCTCCATGGCAGAAAATAGCAAGTTATTTATGAAAAGTCCTCTTCTGATTGGCGCAAGCCATACTATTTTCTTCTTGCAATTCTGCCATCACAACCATGACACCTCCATGGTCAACAAAGCAGAAAAGAAAAATCTGGAAGGTCACACAGAAAGCCTAGAAGTGACATATGTCACTCATTTCATTAGCTGGCCTTAGATACAAGACTCTTCTTACATGCACGGAGCAGCGAAGTCCCATCCTATGCCACCCAAGAGGGAGGTGAGAACCAGACAGAGCATTCTCCGTTCGCTCCATATGCAAAGGCACTTTGCTAGATGCTGAGATTCAAGGATAAATTAGACCCAGTCCCTGCCCATGAAGAGCTCACATCCCTATAAAGGCGACAGTAAAATACTGAGTTTACCATAAAACAAGGCACACCATGATCTGTTCTACAATCAAGCAATAGATATGGGCACAGAAAGTGCAGAGAAAGGAGCAATTAACTCTAATGGGGATCAAAGAGAAGATTTTACAGAACAAGTATCATTTGAGTGGAAATGAAACTAATTTTTACATGTCACTCAATCAAAGTGCATTAGGACAATATCTGAGAAAAGAAATGGGCTGCTCCAATTCTTTCCCAGAATGTTTCCCAGCAGAGAAGAGAGGTGAGTAGACAGTAGAAGAAAGTCCTGAAGGTGCCTTCCCCGTCTCACCCTTGCAGTGAACCCCATGTTTATGATACAGATGTGGGCACTTAGCATAGCTTTCTGTTTTAACAAAACTACACCCTTAACCCTATCATTAAATCTAAAGTAAAATTCATGCTGTGTGAGCCTCGTGTTGCTGGGACTCCTGGTACTCTCAGCACAACCCTGGGTGCCTCCCTGAAGGCCATGGACTCTTCATGTGCAAAGCACCAAATTGGAAATTATCTAGAACCAGGGTCCAGCATCACTGCCTCACACGGCCAAGGAGGAATAGTGTGTCTACCTGTAAAAAGTGATTATTATATACAATATTTTCAAAGTCCTTCTGTAATAACTGCCTCTGTAATATGACTTGGAATATGTATGTGCAGGATGCAGAAAAGCCATCGACACTGGAAGTGGATGCTGTGAGCCAGTTCCCTGGATGCCTTCAGGTAGAGAGGTGGAAAACGGAAAACTCAATTTCCCAGACTCTCCTGCAGTGAGAGTTTGGCCTGAAGCATTCTCACTCCTCTAGGATTTCAAAGGTGCAAGGGAAGTGGTGACCACCTGCCTGTTCCTCTTGGCTGACTTCCTCCTGGCAAGGCTTCCCTGCCACAGAGTTCCAGGGTGGCTCCTCCAGCTTCCTGAGCAGTTGCACAATGGTAGCAGTGATGGTGGCTTTTGATTCCCAGCTTCCTGATTCCTGGATCGTCCGTTTGGGATGTCCTCTTGAATGTACCTATAGTGAAGCTGTAGAGATGGTGGCTCCCCTGGGAGGTTAGTTCCGTCTTTTTCTGGAAGTCTGTTCTGAGAATCTAGCCTAGTATTTCCTGCTCATTGGCTTTTATTAGCATTTTATTCCTTCTATAAAATATCCCTCTGTTTAAAATACCTGCAGTGGTCTCTGTTTAATCCATTAATTAAACAGACTTCAGGCCTCTTGCCTTTCTTGACCTCAGGCTCCCCAGTCTGTGGAGGGCAGTAAACTTGGAAAGGATCGTGCTCCGGAATGCTCCTGGGCCACCTAAGGAGCCAATCTCCAGTTTCCCAGATCTGCTCTTATTTCATCAAAAGGAACGGATAAGGAAGGCCTCACCTGGTTAAGGAAAGGTGAGGGCAAGAAACCCCCAAGGCAGAGATCTGGGCAAGCTACCATTCAAGATGGAAGGGCACAGGCTGCCCTGGCTGGAGTGAGAGTCCGAGTTCTGAGCTGCCCTGCCAGCTCTTAGCCTGTGGGCAGTTAAAGGGACAGTTGGAAAGCACCGTTCTCATGCTCTGGACCTTCAGTTGGATATAAACCCACCTGGGATGGATGAACAGGGAGGAGTCTTGTCTCCAAGGACCAGTGTGCGCTGAGCAGGGAGCAGCAAGGACTGCACAGCTGACAAAGTACCAAGTACAAGACGGGTAAAAGGCCACCCTGTGGTCCTGAAGCCAGAGGGGATGCCTGGGTCCAGATTCCTTGGCCCATGGAAACAGAACTGACCATGGCTGTTCTCTAGGCAGCGTCCTGCAGACCAAGATGACAGGTGAGAGGGCAGAGAGCAACACAGTTCCTAGAATGTTGCAGGGGACTAAAAGCTCAGTGCCTCCAAGCTAGTGACAACAAATGGCCTGCAGTAACACCCAAAAACCTGACTGCTAGCCTCCACCCAGTCTGCCCAGGAGCTGTCTGGATGGGCTCCATAGAGTAATCCCTTTCTCTATCGCTGGTTTCCCAGGACTTTCTGAACGTGATTGGCAGGCTGTTCTTCCCCACCAACTGAAACTGTGATTTTTCCTGGAAAAGCTCCCGATGCCACCAAGGAGAGTGTGAGGAAGCCAGGCTGGGGTTGGTGGCTGCTTGTCTGTTCGGCAGCTGTGCAGCTCTTGGGCTCTTCTTAGAGCTTTGTGGACACAGAGGAGTCACTGAAGAACTTTCAGGTGACGGCTCAAAGGGCGCTGGGTTTAGGCAGATCTTTCCCTACACCCTGTACCTGGAAATTTGGATACTGTGGGAACTCAAGGCTATTTTCACTGCTCTAAGCTGGACCAGGCTTAGTTTCCAGCCCTTCATTAAACTCAGTTTCAGATTTTCTTTTCGCTGAAGGAATGCTCCTGCAGAGTCCTGGTTATGTGACTTTTAGGAAATTGTCATCTCTTACAGTCATGAAACACCACTCAGAACCGTCATTGCTCTGGACCCTCTGTTAATGACTCCAATTCTGCGTTTTAGTTGGTCTTTAATTCTTCAGCTTCATGTAGAATTTGGCACAACGTTCTGATCCCTTAGATCTTTTTTCACACCATGCCCTCCCAGAGGATGCTAACTGAGTTGTGAGAGCCAACTCATTTTGTGACCTTTCTTGAACACCATGACACAGCAGAGGAAGAGGGCCGGAACTGAAGCCTCAAAGTGCAGTCATACACACCTGAGTGTCACTCACTAAGGGCTGATCATGTGGCATCGGCGACGCTTAGTGGAGACTCAGGAGACCTGTGTAGTCCTGGCTTGGCAGGTCATTGCTCCTCTCTGAACCTCAGTAGTTGCTCTGTGACCTGTCCTTCAGTTAGGATTATGTGAACACAGATGTTCATATTTGAGTCCTGATACCCATGTTAACAAAATAGGATATCATGAAGAACAGGAGTTCCCACCATTTCTTGGAATTATCTGTAGGAGCCTTTCTATGGGCCCACATGTCAATCAAATGAGATAGAAGACCCCTGGATTAAACCAGCCGAAGCAGAAGAACATGTATCATACAAAGTAGCAATAATAGTAGCTTGCCTTTCTGAAGCATCCCACCCTTTCCAAGCACTTTTTCTTTTTCTTTTTCTCTCTCTCTCTCTCTTTTTTTTTTTTTTCTGATACCAGGGATTGAACCCAGAGATACTTAATCACTGAGCCACATCCCTAGGCCTTTTGATTTTTCATTTCGAAACAAGAGTCTCACTAAGTTGCCTAGGGTCTCACTAAATTGCTGAGGCTGGCTTTGAACTTGAAATCCTCCTGCCTCAGCCTCCAGTGTTGCTGGGATTACAGGTGTGTGCACCACCACACCCAGCTTCAAGCACTTTTGAGTCCATTTCTCTCCCTTAGCCTACTTCATTCTCTGAGAGAGATGAGAGAGCGGACTGGAGCCTGTACTTTCCCCTCTCTGCGTCCACTGTGCCTTCTACAGCAAGACCTTCATGATCGAAATGGAATATTAATTTCTACTCCAGATTTCAACTTTTCAGTCCTGTAATTCAGAACACTTCATTTCTCACGCATAGCCAATGTCCTGAAAGGAGTCCTACAAGACAGAGGAATCTCAAAAACGAACCTTGTCCATGGAGGCCTCCACATCTCCAGCATCAGAAGGCAAAAGTGTCCTGAGGCAGCCCCCAGAGGCAGGAAGGGAAATTGACAGGATTTTCCCGGTGTTGGGCTGCTGTAGGGAGCTTAGGAGGAAGAATGCATGCTAAATCCCTTAGACACCAGATTCCCAACCTGCTTCTGCCCAGAAGGGAAGATTTCACTCTTTTTTCTCTTGGACTCCACACAGCCTTCCCTGGGGTCCTTTCTTTCCCTTCCTGGTGCTCCTCCTCCTCGGTCAGGGTCCTGCATTTCTCTTGTGCTCCCCGTCTTTCATCCCATTGTGTGCCTTTTCTTCTTTCTTTCTCTCCTTCAGCTGCCATTCTCTCTAGCCCTTCTCCCTGTTGCTCCTTTTTTCTTCCCTTTTCTCCCCTGGGGACCTGATGGGCCTGTGTGTTAAACTCAGGCAGCATTAATGGGGATTAGTTTCTTACAAAACAAAATAATTTGCAACAGAAGCATTTGCCTTCTGTGGAATTCTCTTGTTTATTCCTTCTTAACCAGACTCAGCTAGTAGATGATGCATTGGGTTTGCTGTTTTCCTTTCTTAGGAAAATATGTAAGGAAGCCTTGTGTTGTGGTTCATATTTAATTATTTGCTATTGCCTACCCTGCTATTTATCTGTCTATTTTTACCAAATAAATCTACAGATTCCTCAGTAATTGGCTAGTTAAAACTCCTTTACATTCTCTCCTGTTAATGAAAGACCAAGCCTTTCTGGGGAGATAGAATCATCTTTTATACATGGGAGCAAATCAGTAAACTGCATTTCTAAAATGTTCTCATACTTCCAGGTATAACCTGCTCACACAGAGTTATCTCTTGGCCTTGGGCTTATCTGGAAAGGATCCTGTGTGAAACATACCTTACTTTCGTTTTCAGTACTTTTCTGGTTTGAAGATTTTTAAAAAACATGTCATTGTTCTGGAGCTACTTTGCAAAACCATCCATGACACAGGCAGAGCACCCCAGCGGATCGTATTGGTACTTCACGATGTGTCCCTGACCTCTGAGCACTTCTGTGATAGACCAGTAGGACCTGAGGGTCAGCAGTTCTGCAGAGTTTTGAATCTGAAAACATCTCAACACATTCCTAGCCTCATTATCCCAGGAGGGTTGGGGACAAGTCACAGGGTGGCTGAGAGACTACACTACCAGAGCTCCAGTCAAGGGGAGGGCAGTCTTCTGCAGCAAAGTGGGTCTCAATGGTTTGCAAATTCTGATATGACTCACAGTGGCCCTAATCAACACCATAGAAAGTTCAGCACTGTAGTTATTCGGCAATTGGGGTGGGAGGGGTATGAAGGCGCATCTGTGTCTGGTATAAGGGTCCACATACTTCGCAGAGGGAACCTGTAACCCAGCTTCTGCCTTGGGACAGCTCTTCAGCACAGTTATATGTCAACACTGAGTTTTCTCAAATTGCACAACCTGAATCAGTAGTTTCAAATGTACCAAACTGGTAAATGCATATCAAAACATTTTAAGAACAGTTACCTTCTCTGCTCACAATTATTCATAATGAGTGCCCATGCTGGCTTGGTCCATAGATTTTACCCTTGCTACCTGTGCAGACATAAAACTTTTCATTTTAAAACCATATACGGGGGAGGGGGGCTGGAGCTGTGGCTCAGCGTTTATAGCGTTTGCCTGGCATGCGTGAGGACACAAGTTCGAACCCCAGCACTACATACACAACAAAGTGTCACAGCAACAAAAGCCAAATGAAAAACTAAATAAAATTGATCCTTTCTTTCTCCCTCTCTCTCTCTCTCTCTCTGTCTCTCGCTCACTGTCCCTCTGTTTAAATATATATATATATGTATACATATATATATATATATATATATGTATATATATATATATATGGAATATAAACACG
>PVKS010034999.1:0-20425 GCA_004027875.1 Aplodontia rufa
TGTGGCATAAGGGACAATATGAAGAGCAGAGCAGATCTTTTTCTCCATCTTCTTTTTCCTCTTCTTCTTCTCCTTCTTCTTCTTTTTAAGAGAGAGAGGGACAGTGGGAGAGCGAGAGGATGGGTTTTATTTAGTTTTTCACGTGGCTTTCATTGCTGACACTTCGTTTGTGTACAGGGTGCTGGGATTTGAACCTGCATCCTCCTGCACGCCAGGCAAGCACTACAACCACTGAACCACTGCTCCAGGCCCTGAAGTCTATTCTAACGAGAAGGATAAATTAAATTAAATGTATCATAAATCATGGCAACCAGGGGAGTACTGCGGAGTTCTGAATACGGTGCAGCTAAGTGAAGAACTAGGGGACGTGCAGATGACGAAACCGCAGAGCCGCACCAAGCTCATGCTGAGACGCGCTAATGAGAAAAGATCGGAAGGGACTGGAGAAAAACGATCAAATGCTTTCGTCCATTCATCTAGCAAATATGGGGTGACCTTTTAGGGCCATTAGGAGGGAAAAAAACCTGAGAGGCTTTATTTCTGTTCTGTTTCCCAACTTTTAAATTTGGGCTTGGCGTTTCTATGTAAAGGAAAAGACAAAAAAGCTAGGGTTGATTCTTTATAAAAGCAAAATCAGTCTTGTAAAGTGCTCACCGTCTGGGGAGATGGCTGGAGAGAACACCAGACTCCGCCACGAATTCCACCTGCAGCTCTGGTACCAAATTCTGATGGAAAACCCAACGTGACATCATCCTGGTCCTAAGCCACATCTGTATGGCAGTGTACAGCCGTCCGAGGGCTTCATGAGCGGTTTTATTTACTTCTCACAAGCACTTGGAGAGATTTAAGAATGATTGGACGGGGTCAGCTGTGGTCAGTTCTGCACCGTGGTTTCTCTTTATCTGCTTGGCTGTTTCCTACCCAGAGCTTAAATGCATTTTGCACGTTTAGACAATTAACTGTAAGTCCCTTTCTGATGAATTACACAATCTTTAAACAAACTTGGTGTCAACAGTGGCTCTTGGGGACCCTTTTTCTGCTTCTTCTTGCTCTCCTTCCTAGCCTCCTCCTCGCACTGGTTCCTGATGAAATCGCCTCTGTTCCCACGTATGTCCGAGGTTCCTTGGTAGCGGGAGGTGGCAAAAGCCATCAGGCCTCATCTAACTACACTGAGCAGCTCTCCCTTCCTGAGTTTCAAGGCCTGTAATTACAAGTCCAGCACCGCTCGGCTGTTCCCCAAATTCCTCTGCACCTGTTGTGCTGATTTAAACTTGACTTTTAAAAATGACTTTCAATTTCACAAGTATGTGGCGTTATGAATTTTACGGGGGGGGGCAAAAAACCCCACACAGACTATTATAGACAATGCTGAAAACCCCCAGTTCTCATTCGGTCCCCAAAGGTGACCATCAATAATTTGGAGTGTAACAAATTAGGCCAACTGCTCTGCTGCTCAATTAGATACAAATATATGGAGGCAGGAAATGTACAATGCACAGTATTATTATTGAGAATGTGTCTTTTTAAGAAAAGTATAACATGCTAGCTATGTAATTTGACCACTTGTTCTTCCCCCAACATTGTATCTTAGAAATGTTCGCATATTAATATATTTTTCATTGCTGCATAGCATTCCATAGATGACTATATCAATGCTTGTTCTGCCAGTCCTCTAATATTGGATATACTTCCTTGCATATGGGGAGCTGGGGAGTACCAAGGATTGAACCCAGAAGCACTTAACCTCTGAGCCACATCCCCAGCCCTTTTTATTTTTTGAGTCAGGGTCTCACGAAGTTTCTTACAGCCTGCTAAGTTGCTGAGGCTGGCTTTGAATTTGTGATCCTCAAGCCTCAGCCTCCTGAGCCAATGAGATTACAGGCATGTGCCACTGAGCCAGGCTTAGTTCCTAGCTTTTTCTCCATGATGGATGTTTCACAGTGAGCTTCTTATCACATGCCATCTTTTGTACTTGGGTGAGTGTCTCTTTGGTCATGTTCTGAGAAGAGTAATCGCTGCTTCACCGTCAACACGTCTTAATTTTTTTTATTTAAAAATCTTTATGAGTACATTATAGCTGTACATACGTTGGGGTTCATTTTGACACTGTCATTCAAGCCTGGAATGTGATTTGCTCTATTTCTAATCCTTCCCCTTTCCCTCCTCTCCTCCCTTCTCCTGTTATCTTTGCTCCACTCTATTGGTCTTTTATTTATATTTGTTTTTATTTAGTGTATTATAGATGCACATAAACGCGAAAGTCACTGTGGTGTATTCATTTATGCACATAGGACACTTGGGTTAATTTTATTCCAACATTCTTCCTTTTTCCCAGCCCTCCTCTCTTCCCTTCAAACTTTTTTCTCATCTCTATAGATCTTGCTTCTGTTTTCATGGAATTCTCTTCCTCTTTTCCCCCTTATTTTATTCTGGTTTCCACATATAAGAGAAGATATTTGACCCTTGCCTTTCTGAGTCTGGCTTATTCTACTTAGTGTGATGTCCTCCAATTCCATCCATTTACCAGCAAATGCTGTGGTTTCCTTCTTTATGGCTGCGTAATACTCCATTGTGTATATATACCACATTTAATATGATCCCAAAGTGCTTTCTAAAGGACTCAGGCCAGTTCCTATTTCTGCCATATTTTCACCAACTTTCAATATCACCAAATTGATTTTCCCCAATTTACTTTCTCTTTGGTAATGCTGCATTTGATTTGGGGACCATAATGAGACCAAATCATGGTTCCCAGCATTTTACTTCCCTATCACCTTGTCTTTGGTACCAGTTTCTCTGCTTTTCTCTAATCCCTGTGGTTAACCACCCATTTCACATGCCAGCCTCTGTCTTCTAACCAAAATGGTCCTAGGATATTGATTAGTTACTGGATTCATTTCATTATGCAAACGATGACTGTCCTTTTATTTTCCCTAGCGCACACACATTCTAAATGAAGCCATCATTCTGCCCCAGCCACTGCTTCATTTATTGCCAGATCCACATTCCCAAGTACCCCCAGAGGAAATCCAGTGCAAGCCACGGCTCTCAGCTCTTGTCCAGTGGCTTTCTTTCATCCGCAGTGTTCTTGGGCCTCAGTGGTGTGTCAGGGACTGTAGCAATGCTGGAGATGCAAAGATAACGGGGAAAAATAAATAAATAAGACCCTGGGCTGTTCTCAAGAAGCATGCACTGCGATGGAGCCGTGGCTCAGCAGTTCAGACGCTTGCCTGGGTTCAAATCCCAGCACCACGTATACAACTAAGTGTCGGAGAAACAAAGGCCAGATGGAAAAATAAATGAAGTTGATTCTCTCTCTCTCTCACTTTCTCTTTCTATCTCTCTCTTAAAAAAAAAAAAAAAGAATCACACAACTTAGGTGCAGAGATGTCCAGTAATCAAATTTCACACACACTTGTGAAATTAGAATTCTCAGTGAAATGAAAAAGAGGGGCACACATAACAGGAACAGAGTTGACCCACCAAAGAGGCCAGGAAAGTTTTCCAGCAGGAATTACAAATGAATCCAAGACTAAGCAGAAAAAGACCATTTCTGGGTGCAGGAACAGCATTGCCAATATCCTGGTTGCTCAGGGGCTCGGGGCAAAGGCGAGGCGTGGTCTGCACGAGCAGGGTCCAGACGGAAGATGATGTGAAGGATTTGAGGTTTGGGGGCTGCAGCGGTGGCTCGCAAGTCCGCGAGTTCAAACTCCAGCACCACATGCACAACGAAGTCTCAGAGCCACGAAAGCCACGTGCAAAACTCAATCAAATTGATCCTCTCTGTCTTTCTCACTGTCCCTCTCTCTAAACAATAAATAAAAGAAAAAAAAAGAAAAAGAATTTGGGGTTTTATGCTCGGAGCAATGGGATGCCTTTACAGCTCTGAAGCAAGTGTCCCCTGGGTGGTGGCACACAGAGTTGTTGACTCCAATTCTAGCTTTGCAAAGATGGCTGGGAAATAGAAGCCGTGTCCCGTGACGGTTCTGCATATGGGCCCTTGAAGAGTCTCCATTGCTGTTGGGATGATATTAAAAATATTTTCTTTCTTTTTTTAAAAAAGAAAAGGACAGTGAGAGAGAGAGAGGAGAGAGAATCAGTTTTATTTAGTTTTTCATGTGGCTTTTATTGCTCTGACACTTTGTTGTGTACATGATGCTGGGGTTTGAACCCGTGTCCTTAATGCATGCCAGGCAAGCGCCAGTAACCCCTCAGCCACCACTCCAGCCCCCAAATTAGACATCGCTGACGTTGTTTTTAGGACGCTTCCCACCGTGGTGAATGTCCGCTTTACGTCCTTGTGTGTGAAGATGCTCCCGTGACTCGTGCCCGTTCTCAGCCGCTGTGATCACGCGGTGTCCTGGAAGCAGAGGCAGCAGCCAGCCTTTGTGTGTCTGTCTCCCGAGACCGTGGGCTGGCTGTGGCGCCCGCGCAGACCGCAGCTAGGGTTCCAGCTGCCGTCTCCCGACATCCATCCGTCCACACCCCTGTTCTAATGACTTGTATTGATTCTTGAGTTTAGGGATTGCATTAAATTCCGGCGCTCTGTAAATGTTCCTTGACGCTAAGATGTGCCATCAATAGCTTCCCTCACGCTTCACCCCGATAGGACACTGCGGCCACCATCGCTGGCAGCCACTCTGCACCGACACCGTGCCCGCCTGTGCTCAGCTCTCGTTGGCGGACTCTGACTCCACATTCCTGTGCTGGTATTCTGTCTATTTTATAGATGAGAAAGCAGACGCACGGGAGAGCTCACCACCCTGTCTGTCAGTGCTACAGTCCGAGGGTCACAGCATCATGTTCAATGGACGGTTGTCCCAAGACTCGATGATGGTGTTTGTTACTCTCCGCCTCAGAACTGCTGGGCCGCATTGCTTTCAGGGCAGATGTCACTAGCATATTTTTCTTTCTTTCTTTCTTTCTTTTTTTAGAGAGAGAAAGGAAGAGAGAGAGAATCAATTTTTATTTAGTTTTTCACATGGCTTTCGTTGCTCTGCCACTTGGTTCTGTATGTGGTACTGGGGGTTTGAACCTGTTTCTTGTGCATACTGGGCAAGACTGTAACTGCCAAGCCACCGCTCCAGCTCCTAGCGTATTGCTCTTGAATGAACAAGAGAATCCTTTTCCTAAGGACCTTCTTTCCATGGCATCCAGGTGACAGAGGAAGAGAGTTCAAGTGGTGAAGGTGATTTGATCAGAGAGGACTGCAGTGGGGGAGGAGGGATCTCAGTGTAGAACAGGGCTGTGCTATGAGGTTCATTCATGTCCAAGGAGCAAGGGTGGCGGGTGGTCGAGCACCAGAGGGAACCTCATGGAAGTGGAGGACTCGGGCGGTGCAGGCTGGGTGGCACGCTTGCAGGGGACAGGGCAGGTTGACAAGATGCAAGAATGGGAGATAAGAGAGTGAATCAGACCTCCAGGGTAGGGGGGTGTTACTCCACTGATCAGCAGGATTCTTGCTAAACCTGGACTAAGCGGGCATGGCCAGAGCCCAAGTTCAGGACTAATCCAAAAAGTTGCTCAGGGGCCTGGGGCAACCTTAGTCAAGGGAAGAATCTTATCATGGAAGTCACCTTGAACGCCTCTGGGGAGCCCAATGCCTCCCGGTGCCCATCCGTGTGCGGGACCCTCAGATTAGGAAGTCCACTTCCCAACTTCACAATTACCTGTGCTCTACCGGCTCCTGATAGCTGCCCGGATTCTCTCAGAGAATGACGGCCTTGGTGTCATTGAGGTTAGAGGCCCGGAGGGAAAAGACCGCAATCAAGGGACACACTCATGAATGCGCAGGGAGATGGCCTGACTCTTGAGTTCTTTCAAACACCCGGATCGTGGCTGTGGGGCCACCACCAGCAGGAGGGGAAAGCAGATCCAGGAGGGACATTGGAGTCCCACAGGCTTTTCCAGCATGTTGCATTGATTGACAGGGCCCCTCCGTTACCTGCACAGTAAATTCGGTAAGCCCCACCTGCTGGAGTTGTCCTGAGGATTAAGGAAGATAGCACATTGGACGCCCCCTGACCAAGGCCCAGCATGGGCCAGGCACTCCATGATCCCCGCTTTGATCCATGGCCCCAGGATCTCTGGAAACACAACCTGTGGATCAGCAGCTCTGCCCCCGCCCCTCCGGCACTCCTTGTCCTGGACAGCAGGTGGCCTCCCAGCTGACCTGTAGGAAGCAGAGCGTATATGCCTGCATCTTCTAATTAAACGCTCCTTCTATAAACACTGAGCCCCACCTGCTGCTAGGACACAAGCCTCCCAGCACCATTTGGTGCTGGATGGAACTGGACGCTGAGAAAGGATTTACATCAAAGAGTGCAGCCACCAGCGGGTGCTCCTCGAGCAGGCACGAAATAATGCACGTGCATCAGGCCAGCTTGACGCCACTGACCGCTTTTCCACGGGAAAGCTGGGTATGGTTTTGTGTCTCTCTTCGTCCAATGCAGAAGACACAGTGCATAGAAAGAGGAGTCAGGCAACCGTTCCTTCCGCAATCTGGGTGATCCTGGCCGAGTCACTTCACCTCTCTGGGTTTTAATTTCTTTACCAATGCATTAGCGAGGATAATGCATTTGTACTGATGCCATGATGAAGATGTAAGGCAATGAACTCACCAGCTGCAGGGACAGTCACATGGTACCAGGCACCCAAATGCCAACTTAAAGCTCAACCTCCTTAGCAAGGTTCATAGGGCCCTGGCTGTCTGAATCCCATCTTCCATCTTCTAGCCTTTTGGTGGCAGGTATCAGTTCATCAGCGCTAAGGTTTAAGGTGGGACCAGGTCAAAATTATATTCCAATTCTCTCATCTTTTCCACTAATAAAAACGAAAAATAATGCATACCTGTAATCCCAGTGGCTCAGGAGGCTGAGACACGAGGTTCACAAGTTCAAAGCCAGCCTCAGCAACTTGGTGAGGCCCTAAGCAACTTAGCAAGATCCTATCTCAAAATAAAAATAGAAACATGGCTGGGGATGTGGCTCAGTGGTTAAGCACCCCTGGGTCAAATTCCCAGTACCAAAACGCAAAGCAAACCCTCACCACAGAAAACCTTAAAACAAACAAAAAAACTACACAAGCAATGCCTGACGGTATCATACAGCATTTCCGTGCGTGGGAAAGAGATCCGGGCTCCTCGGCATTAGTTTGATTGTATACTTGCTGTATCCTGGACTGCAGTTGGACAAACTGTCACCCATGAGTTAAATCCGGCCTGCTGCCTCATTTCACATCGCAAAGAATGCTGTTTACATTTCTAAACGGTTGGAAAGACATCCAAAGAATCATAATATTTGGTGATACATGACAATCGTTAAGTTCAGACATCTGTAAATAAAGTTTTAGTAGAACACCCTCCTGCCCCTTCATTCCAGTGGTGGTGATGGCTGCATTTGAGTTACAAGGGTGCAGTTGAATAATTGAGACGGAGAATGTGTGGGTGATAAAACAGAAAGGCTTGCTATCTCATCGTTCGGAGAGAAAGTTCTCTGAATTCTGTCCCAGGGCCAACTTCCATGTGAGCAATTCAGTGGAAGATTCGGCCCTTCCCACGGGACACTCACAGTCCAGAGCCTCAGAAACAGCAATTATGCAGTTGGATTCTTCCAGAAGGACATGGATTGGTGTCAGAGGCTGGGCATTCTTTGACTCTCTCATTTTTAGATGATGCCCACCAAGCCATTGGTAGACAGCTCCATGAAGGGGACTCCAGCATCTGACTGACAGGCAAGAGGGGCTCTTAAATCTTGATGACATTCTTGAGTAGTTTTTTTTTAAACCCTTTATAAACCTCAATTTCAGGGCTGGAGCAGTGGCTCAGCAGTTGGAGCGCTTGCCTGGCATGCACAAGGCCCCGGGTTCGAACCCTAGCACCACGTACACAACTAAGTGTCAGAGAAACAGAGGCCAGATGGAAAGATAAACAATACCAATTCTCTGTTTAAGAATAAATAAATAAACAAACACCAGTTTCTTCATTTGTAAAGTGAAATTGGTAACTGCTTATCCTATGGCTGTGGTGAGGTTTCAATTGCATGCACTGGGTGAGCAATCCATGCAGTGTCTTGGCACAGAGCAAAAGACTTCAATAAAATATTCAGTGTTGTTATTAATATTTTTGTTAATATTCTTTTCAGTCTGTTTGTTACCTGCTGTAGGACTGAGGGTAGCTTAGTTCAGCTGTCCAAGCACCTATGAAGTTTGTACTAATAACAAAACCTCCCTCGTAGACTAAGAATAAGTACCAGCATTGATAGTGCATTGCTGCATACAGCAAACATACAGTAATTGTATTATTAATTATTATTATTATTGTTAGTACTGGTAGTGAGGCTTGAACCCAGGGATGCTTAACTACTGAGCCACATATCCCCAGCTGTTTTTTCTTTTTTCTTTTGAGCCAGAGCCTCCCTGAGTTGCTTAGGGCCTAGATAAGTGGCTGAGGCTGGCCTTGAACTTGTGATCCTCCTGTCTCAGCCTCCCAAGCTGCTGAGATTGAAGGTGTGAGCTGCCGTGCCCAGCTCGGTGATCATTTTAGTAAGCAATTCCCACTTCCTTGTAGCACTGAGATTCTGTGAATTTGCCATATCCTCAGAGCTTCCACCTGTGTGTTTTTCACATCTGGGCCACTCAAATGGGTCACTCTCCATGTGCCATCCTCCATTAAGCACCTCTGCCTTGACTCTGAATGAATCATCCAAGTCATTGAGGGGTGGGATCCTGTGTGGCACGTCTATTGATCTAAGACTAAGGTGAAGGAAAAGTCAGCTTGACTTTAATATACAAATTACATCTTGGCATGGCTTGATGGAGCTAAGTCCTGGCTTCTCTCCCAGGTTTGGAGAGAGTGTGGAACTCATGCTCAGACTGTCAGGGAGCAGGTGGGGAGGCAGGCACCGAGCTGTGATGGCTCCGGGGGCTGCCAGCGGGGATTTTGTGAAATGCTGTTTATGGTTCATCACGAACTGAGACACCTCCTAGTGGGTCCTCAGACTGCTTCCCAAAGCTTGCTTGGCCTTTTGCATTCTGTGGACATTGATAAGCTGGCTTACTATAGCCATTATCTCCTTCCTCCTTAGAAATAGATGCCTGACCTCAGATTGGCTACACAGAGAGGCCTGGTCAGTTCCAGCACATCGGTCTCAGGTCTCAGTAGAAGCATCCTGAGAAAATCCCTAGAAATGTTCTTTTATTATTTTTTTCATTTTCTTGTGCTGGGGATTGAACCCAGGGGTGCTTAACCACTGAGCCACATCCCCAGCCCCCCAGCCCTCTTTTTTTTTAATTTTGAGACAGGGCCTCGCTAAGTTGCTGAGGCTGGCTTTGAACTTGTGATCCTCTAGCCTCAGCCTCCTGAGCCCCTGGGATTACAAGCCTGCACTATTGCATCCAGCTAGAAATGTTCTTTAAAGGGCCAGGACTTGCCCCTTTCACCACCGCCTCTTTGCTGCTGGCTGGAATGTACAGGAGATGGGAGGGGCATGAGTGGCTGCCCTACATTATGTCATAGACTGAGTTACCCCAAAACAGTGGACTCTGGATCTGAGATTGGAGAAAGCCAGTTACTGATTTGGTAAGTGATCCCAGGAAACACTGGTAGGAGAGGGGGAAGTAAGACCAGAACGGAAGGAAGCCAGCAGAGAGTGCTCTAATGAGCAGGTTAGGGAGATCCATCCTGCTGGAGAGTTGTGGTCTGCGCAGAACACACTTAGATGCTGTCCTATAGAAAAGGCAAGGGAGCTGGGGTTTAAACAGCCATTAGTACCTGCCATTGGTTGAGGGCTGCTCCTGGGGGGACTACCTTTTTGGTGCTTCCAGTCTTCTGTTAGCCAAACACCTTGCTGGGGCCACAGGAAGGGCATAGCGTGCCAGGTGCTTGCGGGAGGGTGTTTGGGAACAATGGATACTTAGGGGATAAAGTGGTCCTGGAGGCAAGGGCTAACGCTGAGAGACTGGGCATCCCAGAGCAAGGTGGGAGAAGGTGATTTGCTCCCTAAGCTTGGGTGCCTTCTACTTAGAGTGTTTGTGTCAAAGGAAAGTAAAAAAAACCCTCCTGTCCTGTTGAAGCCATTGTCAGGATCCCTGTAGCCAAACCCAACCCCAAATGCCGCATCAAATGCAGTAGCGATGATGTTAACAAGGCCACCAGCTCGTTGACCCCTCCTTCTTATTATCCACCCCCCTCCTGTAAACAAAGGTGGGTTTTATGACACAAGGGGCCTTTCTCCCCTTCTTATGGCTTAGTCCTTAATAAGTTATTTTGTACGTAGAAAATGCTCAGAAAGTATTGGTTGAATGAACAACTCAGTGAGCACAGCAAAGACAAAGTAAAATGGAACAGGTAAGATCTGAACCCCCTTCCACCTGGTTTTGTCTCTCAAAATTCTGATTTTACAAATTCTTATTTTACAAATGATTGAAAGGCTCCCTTGTAAGGGGTGTGGGTCTTAGCAAAGACCTGGGGTTGGATGAAGCAGTCAGATCATTTTAATAACAATCAGCATGCCAGCTGAGTTAGAGGCTTGGCCCAGGGGACCCTGGTGACTATTTAGCTGGCAGTCCCTTATCTGCCAACAGGAGGCCAGAGGACAGGGAATCCTGGGCAGGGTTTTGGTGACCAGTGCTGTGGCTCTGGGAAAGAGGCATTTCTGCAAATCCCGCTGGATTCCTCCACCCCTGCCACTCAGTGCTCCTCTTGAGCTTCAGCCTGTGACCGGGTAACCTTCAAAGGACCGTTGTCCTCCAGCACAGTCACATGTTCCCCGGAATTGTTAAAAAAAAAAACAAAAGAAAGAAAGCTAGTTGGCAAATGGTCAGGGATGGTGTAGAAGGCTGGGTTATGGCAGTGGGCTAGCAGAGGAGCAAAGACACGGTGCCCTAAAGTCACCGTAAACCTCCCCTGTAGCTTTATAGCCTCCAGAACGAGTTTCCAGGCCACAATTGGCAACTGTCGTTTTTTTTTCTTCTTTTTAGTGCGAGATTTTATCACTGGTAGTTGGTCTCCAGGAAACCCATACAAATCTAGAGTTTTAAGCAATAGCCTTTCCTCTCAATGCTTCCCGTGAATTTTCCACTAGGAAACTCCACGTTGGTTCTGGGAGTATGCGGAACACGGGTCTCCCGCATGGGCGCTGCTCCAGCTCCTGCACCCTGAGGGTTGGACCACAGATTTCTCGGTGGCCTCTCTACTCCCAAGCCACCGCTAATAAGAGAAAGCCATTCCTGCGTTTATTCCACAGGCATTTATTGCGGGTGGAGGAAGATGATACGGATAAGACATGGTACTGTGACTTGCAGTGTTTTGGGGGAAATACACTCCGTTATGTTAGAATGCGATGCGTACCTTTCAAAGGTGTGGTACAGAGGAAGGAATGCCCGAGTTCACCCAAAATGTCAAAGAAGCAATGATTCCTCTTGCACTTCAATAACACTAGACTCCTGCCATCGTCTTTCAAATGCCTGGAAGCTTTAGAGTGCATGTTGCTTGATCTGCCCGGACACCTCTGCACCCCTCTTCTTAGTAAAATCCTATTTGAATTTCCAGGATATGAAAGGCCACACTGGAAGCCTACCTAACCGCTTTCTCTCCTTGTTTTCTAAGTCTATAGATCCTGTTTGGCAGCAACGGCAATGTATCAGGGAAGCTGGAACCTGGTGAAAACGCTTGGTTCACCCACACCAAACGTGGGATCCAATTTCCGTTGGCTAACTAGAAGGTCTTTTAAAATCACTGTTACTAGTGAAATTGTTTCTTTGCAAAATCGTGTTACCCCTGGGGACTTTGGGCACCAGTTGTTTAGTTATCTTAGCATAGTGAAGTTTGGAGGTCAATGCTTTTGGAAGTGGTAGTGGCTGAGAAATGTCACTTCCCCCCCATCAGCACTCTTCCTGTTTCCGCTCTGCCACCCTTGGAAACGTTGGCCTGTTGCCTCCTGGTCCCTGGGTGGCCTCAGGTCCAAGCATCACATTCTTATGCAGCTGCTCAGGGCGGGTAGAGAAGGAGTCTCCCCCCTGCTTCTCTCTTATCCGGAGGGAACCTTCTAGAACTCAATGAGGAAGTCTCAGTGGCCAAACCTAGGTCCAGTGCTCTCCTTAGTTACAGGAGGGGTGAGGTAAAGAGGTGGCTTTGGAGGCAGTGGGGAGGCTGGATTAGGATATATGTTGATTTTCTGTGGATGTCTTCTAGAAGTAGGAGGAGACATGATTAGGTCAGTGTCTTTTTTAAGAGAGACAATCAGTGAGAGAGAGAGAAAGAATCAATTTTGTTTAGTTTTTCATTTGGCTTTCGTTGCTCTAACACTTCATTGTGTATGTGGTGCTGGGGTTCGAACCCATGACCTAGCGCATGCCAGGCAAGCGCCGTAACTGCTGAGCCACCGCTCCAGCCCCTCGGTTAGTATCTTTAAGAGAAGGAAAATCCTGTGAACCATGGGTTTGGGGATGGGCCTGGGTGGGGCTGGAGCCTGTTAAGAGGAATTTGGAGTCCCCTTGAGCGGAGCCACTAGAGAAGGCGTGAGGATCTTGGAGAATGAGGACCCAAGTGTGCTGCCATCAGAGCTGCTCAGGGACTCTCACCAACGTCCTTCCAAAGTCCCTCTAATTCCCCTTTGGAGAAAACCCTTCCCTTGTCTCAGACATGCAGCATCCGCTTAAGCCCTCTCCTCTGCATCTGCTCCAGGAAAGGCCACGGAAGCGAAATAATTGCATGTGATTTGGAGCAGTGGGCACATCACTACCGGGATCGTTTAATTAAATTTTATCTGCAGAAATGTAGCCTACAAACAATCAGTGAACCTTCTCTGTTCTCTTAGCACGTGTGCTTCAAATCACAAAAGAGACCTGTGAAGAAGAGAGACCTGTCATTTGACCAAGTTCAGTGTTTTCGGAGAGCTTGCTGTGAATTCTTGAGATACAGGTAGAGCAGGGGACAGATGGTCATCGGCTGGCGTGGGGACCAAGAAGTCATGCATTTCCTTAGACTGCTGATCAGGAAATTGCACACCACCGGGCAGACAGGTGACATTATTGTAAGCCCGTGTGCTGTGAGTCAGATAGAGCAAAGATTTGCTCCAAGTCATGGTGAACCGTTCCCCTGCACAGAGATTTGCTACATACCTACTACGTGTCAGGCACTGTTGTAGACTCTGGGTACCCCCACAGGAAACAAGCCCTGGAGTCAAGTTAGAGAGAGATCAATGCTTTAGCCATAATAAATGTTCAGATTAATAACTGGTCTGATGCAGTAAATGCCGTGTCAGGTTATCTTTCCTGTATAACAGATCCCTTCGAAACTTTGTGGTTTAAATAATAACAATCATTTTTGTTTGTGATTCTGCAATTGGAGCAGAGCAGAGTTGGGGAAGCATTTCTTTGATCGTGGTGGCATCAATGAGACTGGCTCATCTGTGGCTGGAGGACCTGCTTCTAAGGGTCTTGCTGGCAAGACTGGCTCTGTGCTGGGGCTCAGGTGTGCACAGAGCAGCTCTCTGCCGTGTGGTTTACCCTCGTGTCTGGTGTTTTTTCACAGCGTGATGGTCTCAAAGTAGTCAGAAATCTTGCACGGCAGCCAGTTCCCTCTAATGCACAAAAATGAAGCTGCCAGAGTTTTGGACATCCCAGTGTGTCCCTTCCATCACAATCTATTGGTCAAAGAAATCACTAGGTCAGCCCAGACTCAAAGTGTTAAGGTTCAGATAGGAAGAGTCCACCAAAAGCTCACGTGTGAGACAGCGTAAGGATTTTCACAGGTGAATTGTTGAGATTATGAGAGGTGCGACATATTGAGTGGATTAATCCACTGAAAGGGATTGACTCAGTGGTAACGTAGGCAGGAGGTAGGTCACTGGGTGGCATGACTTTGGAGTTTAGATTTTGTGCCTGGTGAGCAAAGCTCTCTCCTTTTACTCTCTGGCTGTCTGTCCTGAGCTGTTTCCTCCACCATGTTCTTCCGCCGTGATGTTCTTCTTCCTCGTCTTGGGCCCAGAGCCGTGGAGTCACCTGACCATGGAGTGGACCTCTAAAACCATGAGACAAAAGAAACTTCGCCACCTCTAATTGTTCTTGTCAGGTCTTTTAGTCACAACGACACAAAATCTGACTCAAACACAAAGAGTGAGGAAATGGTTTGTCTTGAGGAAGGAGCAGCCAGATCACATTGCAGAAAGTCTGTGGGACCGATCAGAACCCAGAGAAAGTAAACCCATGTAGCGAGGGCGTCCACTGAAGAAATCAAGACGCAGCGTGGGAAACCTGTAATACGGGTATTCAGTCCAGCTCCTAAGTGATTCTGCATGAATCATCAGTTTTCCAAGGATTGCTTTTCTTTTAAACAAAATAATGAACAGGAAAACTCATCTCTAGAGGTTCTAGCATATTAGCATAAGCCACAAAATCCACCTCATCCTGGAAAACGTGATTTGGAGTTTGAAATCTGAAGGTCTGAGTTGTGTGTCCACTTTAGTTATTAACTTGCTCTGTGATTCCACATATCAGAGTCTGGACCTCCAATGGAGACCCTCTCAGTAATTTTGCACAATGCAGAGATATTGGGATGTTGAAAATAAAGTAATGCTTTTTCTTTTTAAATTTATTTTTATTAGTGCATTATAGTCTTACATAACGTTGGGATTAGTTGTCACATGTTCCCAAATGGACACAATTCAGCAATACAATTTGTTCAATATCCCTCCCCTAAAGTAATGCTTATTAAAAATAAGAGTGAGATCTTGTCCGTTTGGCTTACCAAGCCCCCAATTCCTCTTTATTCACTCTAGAGGGAAATATGAACACAGAAACATCTATCCAAAGAAACCTATATGACAATTGCTAATTGGGATTTGAGTCTCCAAACTCAAAGCTCAGAAAATTAAGCTGGAGCATGCGACCTATTTGTTTTTCAACCCTACTTTTGTCTCTTATAGTTCAAAATGTTTTGACACATAGAAGGACACGTATGAGATAAATGGTTTCTGAATGGTCCCTGGAACAGTTCACTACATATTCTGCCTTCTGCATGGCTGTGAGACAGGAGAGTGCAAGATCCATCTTCTGGAGTTAATCCGTTAGCATCTGTACAGTAGCCACACTAACGAGCAAAGGGTCCTAATACCGCCTCTCAAATGCAAACTTATTCTGTTTGGGACCCGTGGTGCAAAGAAGAAAGTAGGAGTAGGAAAGTCCTCTGCTGCCATGAGAAGAACGTGCTGAAAACATCCCGCAGCATCTTATTGTCTTTGGTGCTTGTGATCCTGCCTCGTATGCTTTTCCACATAGTCTTCCTTCAGTGACTGCTCATACTGTTTCACCCCTTTTATTTATTCATTCTTCTTTTTCCCACGCATTCTTCAAACACTTATTTTGCTATACAGTTCACCCATAAAAATTTACACTATGAGTTCCCTGTCTTTGAGAAATAATAAAAATTAAATATTAACTATACAGAGCGTATCCCTCACCCCGGGGAAGCAACCTGTGCATTTCACTTTTCTTTCACTCCACCTTGGTCTAGCTCACACTTAGGGATGCAAGCTATATTTTATCGAAACTATCAGAGCAACTTAGTATGGTACATTTCAACTATTAAAAAAAACATTTCAACTATTACGCAAATAGTGCGTAGAGAGCCGATGCAGCTTGTCTCTAGTCACACAGCAGGTAAATGGAAGTGTTGTACAAAGATCGTTTTCCCTGACTTGAAAACTCGTGCTGTGTCTGTGCCTAGCCCTCTGTCCCCAATCGTGTGTGCATATTTACTCTGAAACTCCTGATGCACGAGTGTGCAAGGCAAGAGGATGCTGCTGATATTTAGAAAATTAAACTCTTTAAGCTTTGAGACCATTTGCAAGGTTATTGGTCACTAATTCATTTCTTAGCCGGGTGTGATTTTAGTCTGTAATAAAAACAAGGGAATTGCAGACAAATAATTCTCAAAATACCCACTAGCATCTTAAGTAGAAATGCAGGTGTGGGCGGCTCTATGAACACCCAGAGAGGACACAGGGGGACAAAGTCATGGTGTCATCCGGAAATACTTAAGAAGAATGTGGGAGTTTCCCCCACTGGGGTTCACTTTATAGATCTTAAAACTTATACATGATGCAATCCTTAAAAGGAAATGTGGAGATTGCCACAAAAATAGGAACAAAGGTGGGAGGAGGCACGGAGGAGCATAGATTCTAGAGAGGAAGAGGAGGGTCTGGACTCTGCTTCCATCACTCAGTAGTTGTGTGCACACTGCTTACCCCCTCTTACCTCAGTGTTCTCATCTGTAGAGTGGGCATGACAATAGACCCTGCTGTTTTATTCAGGGCAATTCCTTCATGCAAACCTCTATACGAGAACCAAACTGGAAGATATCAGTGACTAATGACCATAAATATTTCTTGCTCATACAAAGTAGTGAGGATCTCACATTTTTCCAAAGTTGCTTTCCTTGGAGCAGTAACTCAAGGATCCAAAGATAGATCCTTTGACTCTACCGTTTTGAAATTATCAGCCTTGATATTCAGCCTTGAAAACCTGGAGGAGGGCTAGATGTGCCCCACATCTGTAAATGGCAATGTCTTAGGAGGCTGAGGCAAGAGGATTGCAAGTTAGAGGACAGCCTTAGCCATTTAGCAAGACCGTTAGCAACTCAGCCAGATCCTGTGTCTAAATAAATAAATAGATAGACAAATAAATAAATAAATAACATTATTTAAAAGGATTGGGGATATGGCATAGTGGTAAAAGATTCCTGGGTACAAAATGTTCCCAGGACAAAAAGAAAAAAGAACACATGGGGATTTAAGAGGGGTACTTAGCCACCTCTCTCTGGCATGGTATACATTATTCTCCATTCAGAGTAAGATACATAGGCAACCACAGTTGGCAGGCTGGGAGATGAGGAAGTGTGATTGGTGAACACTAAGAACCTATTTCATACTCTCTCATAGAGTCATTGTGATTGAGTTGGCATACGTGTGTCACTTAGAAGAGTGTCCAGCACCTAGTAAGACCTCAGTAAATCCTATGAGTTCTCTTATGCTTCCTACTGTTAGTACCATCCAAGAGCAAAGGAAGGCATGCCATTATAATAAAAATAAAGAATGGCAGGGCTAAATTCTGGGCCAGAAAAAGCAACAGGAAAAAAAAATCCAGTCTAGATGGTGATGGTTGATTTCTGAACAGAATTACTAACCTAACGTCACATCAGCACTACCCCATTCCCTGAATTAGAAGAGGAGAAACACAGTGGCCTGAATCTTGAGCTTCCAGATTTTTCCCATGGTCAGCACCTTTCCCCATTGCAAGCATTGCCTACGTCTGCCCTCTCCCTGTGAGTTCCCCTTCTTCCTGCTCTTGATAGCTGAATGCCCAAGTCTGCAGTGATTTATCTTCTCTTCCAGCATCTGGCTTTTCTACCTGTTATCCTGTTGTGTCTTAGATTGACTGAGGAAAGCACATGCAGTCCTGCAATATTGGGAATATTCTCATTTTATTATGAAAAAACAAGCAAAAACAAAAAGCTTCAGCCAGTGATTGTACAGCTAGACCCCAAACTTGTCCTTCTGACTTTGTTTCTGCTTCTTCCTGGCCTATGAGTTTCCCATTCCTAGACAGACCAAATGCCCTCAATGATTTTGGCACAGCAGCTTGTACACCCAAAGGGATTTCATCTGCGTTTTAGCCTCGGAATCATCAAAGAATTTAATGCTGTAGTGCTGGAGGCAAAAGTCCTTCCGATTTAGCTCTACATCCTTGTCCTTTGAAGACCTGAAGGTATTTTAGCTGAGTCAGGACAGCCTTGCTGGGGATCTGCCAATCTTATGGTAGGAGACTCAGAGCAGGAGAGGTGGCTTGGTGTTTTCAATGGGCATGATTTAATGAATGTGATTGAAAATAGACCTACTCAGTGTACATAACAAAATTATAGAACACTTCAAAATCAGTCCCAGATTCTCTTATAAGAATGTATGCCCCATTGGGTACTCACCATGTGGCAGTGCTTTATTTCAACTTATTGAATGCTCAGTGCAACCATATCAGGTAGGTCCTATTGTTATTCCTATTTTGCAGGAGAGGAAACTGAGGCATACTTAAATACCTTCGCAAAGTCCCACAACTGGGAAGTGGTGGAACTGGATTTGATCCCAGATAGGTTGGCCCCAAAACTCATGCTCAGTGACATCAGATATCTTTTTTTAAATAAGAAATTGAGCTATTGAATGATTGTAAATGTATATAAAGTAACTATATGATATGCATATGTTCTAACACCAGAATTACCCCTAGATCCTTCCCTATTCTCCCTTCTTTCCCCTCCCTTATCTGCCCCCTCCTCCTCCTCGCCCATACATATCTATGATTGCCCTAGATCATGTGTTGCTACACCTTTGCTGGGTCTAATACATGAGATTGACGACCTTTCACACAGGCCTGGGTTTAGCTCCAGCCTCCACAAACGAGGAAAAACATTCGACCCTTGACTCTCTGGGTTTAGCTAACTTTGCTCAGCATAATTTCTTCCATCGCCATCCATTTACCTTTGAAGGCTGCAACCAAAAAAGTCGCATCTCGTGTTCTATGTCCGGTTCCCCTTCCTATGCTCATTCAGCACAAAGATCTAAATTCTTACAGATGTCCATGATTGGAATGTCCTGTCTTTACCAACAGGGCTGTTCACAAGCACCGCCCCTGTGCTATTATTTAACGTTGCAGCTCTGCTTTGGAAAACTAAGGCACACGGGAGGCATATGTGAGGACTCTTCTAAATATATGATGAGGACTATCACATGTCATTTTCTTAGCAATCCATTAAATAGCATGATGTTTCTGTCACTGCAAAGATGAAGAAACTGAGGCCCAGGGAGGTTAAAGGATTTGCTGAAATCCCATGGCTGGAGAACAGTGGAGCTGAGGGTTGGAACTCGTAGTCTGACTTCTGTTCCTGCTCTCGGCTCTTTCTGTGGCTCACTCTGCAGGGATGATACAGTTCTTCCCTATGAGAAGGCTGCTGGGGAGCCATGGGGGACCATCTGGACACACCTCCAGGACAAACCAAGGAACCATCCTCTAAGTCCCAGCAGCACCAAATGGAGTGGCTGAGTCACCTCCAGCCTCATGTCTTCTCCTCTCCCATGGAAGGCCTTTACCGTGATCCGAGGTGCTGTGTGACTGGCCATTGGGTTCTTTGTCCATCATGGGTATCACGAGCTCCTCCAAGTATTGACCAGCAGCTGGACAGGTTAGTTTTTATCAGGGAGTGACTAAGAAGCTGACTATCTGAAAATCGCAGTGAAATCACACAACGGTGGCTGCGAACATTATATCGCCATCTTCCATTGCTTCTCTGGGAAGGACAGTGGGCAGGAAGATGGTCTTGCACATGTGTGTTTCCATTTCTGCTTGAATGTGAGATGGTCGTGGTGGGCAGGGGAGATGGAGGACCCGTATGGAGCATGCTAGAGCCCTGCAGAGAAAGCTCAGTCAGGAAATGTCCTCCCATCACTTGGATGGGCATATTCAGAATCTTCTGAGGACGTGGCACCCAGACCTGCAGGATCAGCATCGCCTGAGAACCTGTTGAAAATACATCTCCACCAGCCCCTGTCCAGAACTACAGACTCAGAAACTCTGCAGGTGGAGGCCCAGACTTGAGTGAAACCCAACCTTCAGGCGATTCTGGTGCAAGGGGATCTTATATTTTTCTAAATCATATGATATTCTTTTCGAAAAATGCGAAAACATGAAAAGTTTACAAATTTGCCCATGAATCCTATCTAATAGAGGTAGATAATCATTATCAGGTCTCTAGTTTGCCTTAATTTTGAATGTTTGAGCTGAGAATTGCCTCCGGGACTCTAGGAGAGAGAAGAAAGGAGTCGAGGTGGAAGTTGAGGTGATCCTGTGGTGGGGCTGGAACCTCCAGACAAGGGTAGACTTTGTGACCCTTAGTGCCTGTTTCTGCCATGGGATGCAGAGGCCAGGGGTCAGGACCTACTTACGGAGCTGCCATAAAGGGAGTGACCATGGCAGCTGCAATCTCTCTGTGACTGTGTCACCCCCTTTATCATTGTAGTTAGATCGGAGAAGATTTATGTCAGCTCAGAAATCATGTCAGTGATCAAAATATGTGAAGGGCTGTCACAGGCAAGAGGGATTAATCTCTCGGTGATTACAGAAGTGGGAGACAAGACCAGAGGATGCTGGATGGGACAGATTTTAACTCAGGAAAGAGCCCTTGCAATCAGGATTACCCATGATGGAAAGACTGGCTTATGAAGTGCAGGACCCAGGCCTGAGACCTGCTGTTCCCAGGCGCCAGCTACAGATGGGTAACTGCAAGAAACTGTGGCCTGAAGGTGTGTCCTGCGTGACCAGTGCCATTTTAAATCTGGAAATTTCACCTAACATCCAGACGGCAGCCAGCGGTGGGGGGTGA
>PVKS010035000.1:0-20427 GCA_004027875.1 Aplodontia rufa
TTAACCTTCCCTGAGCAAAGAAAAGTCCAGACCTCCAGGATCCTCACACTTTTATTTTTTCAGGGCTGAGGACTGAACTCAGGTCCTTGTGTATGCTAGGCAAGCACTCTGCCACTGAGCTAAATCCCCAACCCCTGGATCCTTACACTTTTGAAAATGGAAAGGTAAAAGACTATTTTATGTACAACTGTTCTATTCGGGTTATTCTATGAAACATTTCCCACCCAACTGGTTTGAAACATAGCAATTATAATTTTTTATTTAATTATGGAAATTGACAGGACTCAAGTAGGAAATTTCCACTTGGTGTCTCCCATGTGGTGGCACTGAAAAGATGATTGGGCTTGAGGTTGTCTCTTAAGCTCTTTTACTCATGCTGGTGTCTGCACTGGGGATGCTCCAGCAGCTGAGGTATGAGCAGCCCAGAATTCTCGAGCACCCTTCCCTCCATGTGGCTTCTCTACCTGATCTCATAGTAGCCTTTGGGTAACTGGACATCTTATAAGGTTGCCAAAGGTTCTCAGAGTGAGTCAAGTGGGTATCAATCCAGTAAGGCTGCCTGGGCTTTTATGACCTAGCCTTGGAAGTGACACAGTGTTAGTTCCTTTCGTTCATTGAGACAGTCACAAAGATCCACTCAGGTGCAAGGAGAGGGACCATAGATATCACTGCTTGATGAGAGGAGTGTGAAAGAATTTGTGGACATGTTTTTATGACCTCCATGAGAGCTTATAAGAAGGAAGAAGAGGAGGAAGAGGAGAAGGAAAATGAAAAATTACTTGTTTCTTTATTACTTTATCATTTTTTCCTGTACCAAATCCCAACCACAGAGCTTCCACAAACTATTTGCCTGGCTTAGAAAGTCTCTGTAAGACTGTGTTCCCAAATCTTGATTATCCTTCTTCACTGTGTCCCTTTAGTTCAAAGACAGGTTGGGCTCTTTCTCTGCCTCTTCCTGTAGTTCTGTGTATTAGAACACATGGACAAGTGATACCTTTTCTACCCTGTTCAGGCCATCAGAGGACCAGGACCCAAACAAGGCAAAATATAGTTTCAATTTTCTGGGAGAAAGATTGGGAGATATTAGAGGTACTGAGGTTTGAAAAGAGGTAGGACAAAAATAAAGGCTTGCATATGGAAGTGATAGTCTTATTTCAGCAGTTCACTGCACTTCCTGCTGTGTAAAGTTGAAGGAACTTCTGTGCCTCTTCTCTCTCCTCTCAGAATTCTGAGTGCAGACCCTTACAGGGAACATAGACAGATTTCCACTATTGGTCCTGATTGTAGCTCCATATGGGTTACCTCTGGGCCTCTGTTCTCACTTACAGAATAGGCAGTCTTAAAACACTAGCTATCTAAAGGGTTAGGTAACTAAAACTTCCACCATCTTACCATTCTGGCCCATATCAGTTCTATGGAAGTATTTTTTTTTTCTTTAACAAGGTATATCATAAGCTTTGACATACTTGCTTATCAAATAAATGGAACAATAAGCCCACTATAATGTGGGTATTACTTATAATAAGGGAGGGTGGTCTCACTACACTAATTGTGATTCAGAATTAACTTATAGAACAAATTCTTCTTGGCACTTCTATTGAGCTATTTTTTTAAAGCAATTCACAAAACTTTGGCATATATTTATTTTATATTTTAAAAATATTATTTTAATAAAGCTCCTCAAAGAAGTGTTTATTCATTACATAATTCAGTGAACTACTTCTTTCAGCCTTAATCAGAAAAGCATCAGGAAACCACTCTTGTTTCTTCTTTTGTATATAAGTAATCTCTTCACATATCTTCTAGCTAACATCTTAAAAAATAAAAATGAATGGTAGTCTAAAACATGTTTCTCATATTTGGTTGTGATGCTGTATGGTTAATAGTCCAGGCTCACATTTACATGGGACCAGCTGTTAAAGATGGCACCACAGGGAATCCACTATAATTTTAAGTTACGTTGTAGAGTCACATATGTCCATAAATCTAAATTCTCCAGAATGCTTATAGGGACATATCATCATCAAATTTGAAAATAAATCCTTTATTGCTTTCATTTTGAACTTCACCCTTTACTTGATTTGAATTATCTTTATCAGATAATGGATGAGGGACCTTGTAATGAGTGAATAAGCTTCCAAGAGCAATCTCATTTGTAAAACTTCTTAATATTCTTGTCAGAGTCCATTTTGGACACAGCCAGGGCAATTTTCTCTTGTCCTTTTAAGAAAAATATCCTTGACCTAGGTAATATCTGTGATTTGTTACAATTAACAGGTAATGAGACCAATGATAAAAACCATAAATTTATTTTATAAGTGCAGATTAAGAAATTTGAAATACACACAGATTGCAAATCATAAAAAGATATTCTCATCCCACACCAAGCAAAGATTGTCTTGTCCACCTATAAAGCTGTCTCTACAGTTTTTACTCATATGTAAAAGAGCCCTGAAATTTGCTATAAAAGAAGGAAAAAGATGGAATTCAGGTCAAATACTTTCCCATTAGTTCCTAAAAAGTCAATCCAATTACTATTAATGAATTTAATGACTTAGGATTATAACCATATAAGTCATAGTCTCCATTCTTAAGTATTTCTAAGAATTGGTATAAAATCATAAATAGGGACTGGAGTGGTGGCTGGGTGGTTACAGCACTTGCCTGGTACGTGCAAGTACACGGGTTCAAACCCCAGCACCCATGTACACAACTAAGTGTCGGAGCAATGAAAGTCATGTGAAAAACTCAATAAAAATTGATTCTCTCTCTCTGTCTCTCTCACTGTCTTTCTCTCTTTAAAACAACATCTAAAATAATTAATGCATTCACATCGAGAGCTATTTCACTCATCTCCTCTCTAGATCCCTTGCTCCCTCTTCTCTCAGCAAATGATCTTGCAAGTGCCCATCTTTCTGTCTTCTCCCTGGCTACAAATTAGTGTTGTTTCTCATTTCATTGATGTGATCCCATCTCTAATCTGTCTTTGATCTTTCCCTTTTCATTGACTTCCTACAAATGTGACCAAGCCTAACTGTAAAAGAACTTCTATTCATCCTGCTTTCTCCCCTAACCACCTTTAAGCCCGTCTTTCATTGTTAGAATTTCTGGAAAAGTGTCCTGGACTCATCTCCATCTCCATCCAGTGTGGGTTCTACTCCTACCATATTACTGGTGCTGCTATGATTAACAATGAGGGCATTGATTAATTCAGTTACTAGGAACGGTGCTAGGCACTAGGGATATAGTAGTGGACAAGGCAAACATGATCTCTGTCTTCATGGAACATAAAGTCTGGTCAGGATCTCTGAGAACAGTTGCCTAGTTAGGATTAGATGTGTGAGAGATTTATTGAGAGAAATGTCTGTGGGCAAGGAGACCCCTTAGATGGAGAAAAGTAAGGAGGGGATGAATAAAAAATACCACAGACCTCAGTGTAACACAGAAAATTTCAGGTGTGCTGATAGGACATTACCAAGTAAAAGTTCCATTAGGGGAATTCTATTACTATGTACTGGATGCTTATGTCACTCTAAGTTCATATATTGAAATTCTGACCTTCAAGATGATGGTATTAGGAGGCAATGATTTTAGTAGGTGATTAGATCATGAGAGTGGAGCCCTAATAAATGGGTTTAATGCCCTTATAAAAGAGACTGGAGAGTTTCTTTGCCTCTTCTGCCATGTGAAGACACGGAAAGATGATAGCCATCTATGAACCAGGAAGTGGGCCTCACAGGTAGCTAAATCTTCCAGGGCCTGATATTAGACATCTTAATCTGTGGGATACAGAACTGTGGGAAATAATTTTTTCTCACTGATAAATTATCCATTCCATGGCATTAGAGCCGTGCTAAATAAAATAAAAAGTTAGTACTAAGAAGTGGGGGGCGATGTAGTGAAAAGCACCTAAAAAGGTAGAAGAGACTTTGAAACTGGTAGTGCAAAGAGGCGGAAAGCATTTTGAAGTGCGTGCTAAGTAACGCCTACACTGCTATGAACAGACTTTCAGGGTATTTCTGGTGAAGACTGAGAAAGAAAAGAGGAGTGCTACAGGATTGATAAAGCCTTGATCTTCTTAGAGACGACCTAAGTGGTTAGGAAAAGAATGTTTGCAGAAATATGGATGGTAACGCCCATTGTGATGAGGTCTCAGATGGAAAGGGGGAACAAGTATCAGACATTGGAGGAAAGAATATTCTTACAAAGCAGCAGAGAATTTGACTGAGTGTGTTCACATCCATATGTTTTATGTCCTTGCTCTTTGTAGAAGGTATAATTCTTATAAGGGACCCCCACATAACAGTCATAGATGGGGTTTGAGAGAAGGATTCTTGCACATTGTGATAGAGATCTGAGTTCCCTATTCATGCAGATTACTCATATCCTCTGGGCTAGTTTCTGGTTGTAAAGGTTAAGCAGTATTGACTAATTTTGTCCTTTGTAATGCTATTAATTTTCTCACAATTACCTGGAATCAAGCATTCTTGATTGTTCCTCGGTCCTTGCTGCTCACTATGATAATTGTGGTCTTCTGGCTATTACTGTCTAGGCACTATTTCTTGGCTATCATTTCACTACAATATTATGAGTCCAACTCTGTGATCATCTCTCTTTTCATTATCCCTGGCCTGCAGAGGAGACTACCACTGAGGTTTAGAGTATTGTTGATGTCTCTCTCATCAGTACTTTTTAAAAAAAATTTATTAAGGAGTTGAGTTATTGTAAAATCATAAATGCATATAAAGTAACAATATGACAGGCATATGTTCTTAAATCAGAAGTACCCCCACATCACCCATATCCCATTCTCTTGATTCTTTTATATTTTCCCCCTACAAACGATGTAAATGTTTCGATTGTGTATTTTCCAGAATGAAATGATTGCATAAGTACTTTTGGATTCTCAGGGAGGTAAAGAGTATGCTACATTGTTATTTTCTTACTAGACTCCTCCCTATTCTCCCTCTCTCTCCCCTCCCCCACCCACACCCTCCCTCTTTCCCTGCTACATATCTATGGTTGCCCTAGATTACGTGTTGCTACGCCTTTCCTGGGTTTAATATATGAGTTTGACTATCTTTTAGCCAAGCCTGGGTTTAGCCCCAGCCTCCACAAATGAGTGAAAACATTCGACCCTTGACTCTCTGGGTTTGACTAACTTAACTCAACATGATTTCTTCCACATCCATCCATTTACCTTCAAAGGCTGCAATATCATTTTTTCTCTAATTGCTGAGTAGAATTCCATTGTATATATATCACAGTTTTTGGGTCCATTCATACAGTTAGGGGCATCTTGGTTGGTTCCATAATTTAGCTATTGTAAATTGAGCTGCAATAAACATAGATTTTGCTCTGTCACTGTAATGTGCTGATTCTAACACCTCTTGGAAAATATCCAGAAGAGGGATAGCTGGGTTATATGGTGGATCCATCCATAATTTTTTGAGGATTCTCCACACTGCTTTCCAGAGCAGCTGTACCAGCCTGCAGTTCCAACAGTGTGCTAGTGTTCCTATCTCCCTGAAACTCCTCCAGCATCTGTTGTTGTTTATTTTCTTCATTTTTGCCAATCTGACTGGAGTGAGATGAAATCTTAATGTAGTTTTCATTTGCATTTCTCTGATTACCAGGGATTTAGAGCACTTTCTCATGTATTCATTGGCTAACTCAATGTCCTCTGTTAAGAAGTGTCTTTTTAGCTCTTTGGCCCATTTATTGATTGGATTGTTTGTGTTTTTGGTATTAAGCTTTTTGAGTACTTAGGGAATTTTGGATATCAATCTCCTGTCAGAGGAATCACAGGCCATGATTATCTCCCATTCTGTAGGTTGTTTCTTGACAATTTTGACTAATTCCTTGGCTGAGCAGAAGCTTTTTGTTTAATGGCATCTCACTCATTGATTTTTTTTAAAGAGAGGGAGAGGGAGAGAGAGTGAGAAAGAGAGAATCAACTTTAGTTTTTCACATGCCTTCTTTGCTCCAACATTTTGTTGTGTATGTGGTGCTGGGGCTTGAACCCACATCCTTGTGCATGCTAGGCAAGCACCGTACTTGCTGAGCCATCACTCCAGCCATTCACTCATTGATTTTTTTACTTTAATTCTTTCACTATAGGAGTCTTGTTGAGGAAGTCTTTGTCTACCCCCAAATGCTGGAGTGTTGCTCCTAAATTTTCTTCTAGCCGTTGTATGGTAGCTGGCTTAATTCCTAATTTCTTGATCCATTTTGATTTGATTTTTGTGCAATCAAATCTGATTGCCATGGTGTATGGTGTATTCTCTGTCCTCCCTGGAATATAATCTGTGGTAGGTCTTCTGGTTTTATACAACAATTCCACTGTAGTATTCCTTTTTTTAGTCAGCTTTTCATCACTGTGACCAAAAGACCTGACAAGAACAAATTAGAGGAGGAAATTTTTATTTTGGCTCATCACTCCAGAGGTTCAGTCCATGATCAGTTGACTCCATAGCTCTGGGCCCAAGGTGTGGCAGAACATCATGCCAGAAGGACTTGATAGAGGAAAGATGCTCTGCTACAGAAAGCCAGGAATCAAAATAAGTGAGGTGCCCAGGACAAAATATAAACCCTGAAAGCACACCCCCAGGGACCTTCTTCCTCCAGCCATACCCTATTACCTACCTACAGTCACCACCCAGTTAATCCATTCAAATGGAATAATCCACTGATTAGTTTACAGCTCTTGATGAATTTATCTCTGAACATCCTTGCATTGTCTCACACATGAGCTTTTGTGGGATATCTCATATCCAAACTATATCAATCCTGCTTCCTACAACCTTTTTCTTCACTCCTTTACCATGGGCAGGGTATCTCAGCCATCCCCTTGCCTAGCACAGGAATTATTTTATCTAGGCTTGTAAATGTCATCTAAGTGAAAGTTTGTTCCACCTCCTTGAGTTCTTGTTAGGGTGGCATATCCTATGAGCTGAGAAAGTATCAAAATTTCTAAAAGTTCTGCTTATTTAGTTTTATTTTCCAACACCCTTGATAAAGTACTCTCAAAATCCAGTCCCAGTACTATTCTATTGACTCAACTGGCTAATTTTTTTTAGCTCCTTTGACAGAAATATATTTTCTTTATTCTCAGGTCCAACATGTCCCAAGCTATGGAGATTTAACCCTAGTTAAACCCTAGCAGCTAAGAGTCGAAGGCAGGATTAGTTCCTGAGGAGGGTACCTATTGCTTTACCTATTGCTTTATGAGGAAAAAACCTCTGAAGAATCTTCCCTCTGGGGCTGTTAGCTCTTCTGTTCGGGTAGTGAATACCCTTCTCAGCTCTGAGAATTCAGTGGAATGCAGAGTTAAAAGTCACAGGAGCATCTCTGCCCAGATGTTCCCACTTCAGATTTCAGAGCCCCACGTTTCTGCAACCTCCACCATTACTGCAGCAAACAGACTTACTTTGAGCACTCCAGTATTTCTGGAGTTCAGTAACCTCAACTATCAGATCTTGATTTTGCTCCTCAGCTGTGATTTTTCTTCCACTTAAGTTCTCGTGCTGTCTTTAACTGTTTGTTAAGGGGATCTCAGTTTCTCATTACTCCTCAGTGGGCTTCAATATAACTTAGTGATAACTGGATAACTTCATTGTAGACTTTGTTAGCCTCATATTTTTCAAGAGTTTGATTAGTCTCACTGAACAGAACATTCCCCTTCACTGGGTGTTTCCTGTGTCATCATCTTCCCAATGTCATCCTAAAACACCTTTCCAACCTAATCTCCTGTGAAAACTTTATCCCGTAAACACTGTAGGCTCCTTGTTCTCCAAACATAGTTTACTGCATCCAGTTTCAATGTATTTGACTGTGGTATTTCCCTATTTACTGTTTTTTTTTTTCTTTTCTTTTTTCTTTCTTTCTTCTTTCTTTTTGTTGTTGTTGTCTTCACCTCCTATGACCCATCATTCAAAGATCAGCTCAAGCATCATCTCTTAGAAGAGTCAGAGGCCTTGCAGGCCTAGAGTCAGACAGTACAGGTTTGTAATCCCTGCATTATCATTTACTGCAATAAGAATCCAATAGATGTTTTGGGATGTAAATCCTTCTTTTAGTGTTCAAACTACAGATATAGAGTTTCCTGGGAAGCCCCAGAGTGCAGATCTATATTGTAAGAGTGTTGTACAGTACCCAAACTGGGTACAAATGGGAAAAAGACTGGGATTTTGGCCTTTTAAATTGCATCCATGGACTTCTAAAGTCCAAACTACCTCTGCAGGCCTTGGGAAGCATCATCCTGTGAGAATAGTTTAGGTAGTGATTGCTAGAGAAGCAAAATAGATGAGCTAGTGGTTAAGACTTTTGGAACTGGAATGGGTTCGGATTCAAACCCTGACTGTTTCTCAGATGAATGACTATGAGAAACTTATTTAAGCTCTCTGAACCTCAATTTCCTCTTGGAAAACTTGGAAACAATGCCTTTTCTCCTTCTTTGTATTCAGTACTCCATTTCTGTCCAGGTTGCTGAACGCAGTTGTTCCCAACTTGTGCTCAGTGCTTCGGATCTTATTTACTCTCTCATTTCATCAACATTTATCTGTTCTGCCTTGCTTTGATTAGGACCTTGCTGAGGATCCACCTGATTAGTCTGGCAAAGCAACTAAGGGCAGGGTATTGGTGGCAGATAATGCTGCATTCCTCCTAGGAAATTTGCGAGACTTTAATAAGAGTCTCCTTAACATAATGCCAAGGAATGACTTACGGGCTAATTTCAGGACCCTTGCAAGGTCAACATCACTGGGACAACAACTCACATAACTCCAACTGGAGGATCCAACAGTAGAGTGCTAGACTGTGGCCAAGAGCAGGGCTTCGTCCTACTATTTTTTACATCCAGCTCACATTGCTTAGGGAACAGAGCTGCTTCAAGGAGTGCAGCACACTGAGCAATGCTGGGGAGAGGACCCAGACAGGTGCATTTCTGGGCCACTGCTTTGATTCAGGCCTCAGCTTCTTTGCCTGGACTAGGGTAGAATTCTCTTCTCTGGTCTCTCTGGAACTTTCAATAGGTCTCACTATCTTTATCCCATATTATTGCTGAAGAACCTTTAGGAGATATCATTCTGAGGATGTCATACCCTGTTTAAATCTTTTTTCAGATCCCCATTGCCTTCATGATAAAGTCTGAACTCCTCAGCTTGACATACAAACCCCCCTGCCTGGCGGCATCTGTGCCCTACTCCAGGCTCATCTCCTGCTGCCCATCACGCACCCACGCATCCGACTGACGGATTGACTAAAGCCTGCCCCTAAAGCCTGCCCCTAGCATTCTCAGTTCACACCACCGATTATCTTCCTTCTCACCCCACCCCATGCACAGCCATCTACTTCTCCTTCCTCGTGGTGACCCAGTGAGCCATTTTCTCTTTTGTTCTACCAAGCGTACCTCTGTTAAAATATTCCTACCTTAGAGCATGTTTTATCAGGTGAAAACTCTTTGAGGATTTGGAGCATGTCCTTTTTGTTTGGATCCTCAGCTTCAGAGATTCAAGGTAATCAATAAATGTGTTATGAGTGACTGAATGTCCAGAGTTTAATTTGCACTTTGTATCTACCACATATTATTGGGCAATTTATTTAATTATTCAATAACTCCATTTCTTTCTTTCTTTTTTCTTGACAAATGGGAATAAAATGTCTACTCATAAGCATGGAAATGAGATTTTATAGGCATGAGGTGTCCTGTCCCATGCTGGGCACGGAATAGACTGTCATGCTGGGCTGCCTATACTGCCTCGGTGTGTCTGACTTGAGTCATAGTACCTTTTAAGATACATCCCAGGAGACAAAGGAGAAATCAAGAAACGGAGGGAGGAAAGTGCTATTTGCTGAACCCTTCCTGTGTGGAGCCTTGTGCTTGGCAGTTCACACTGTTCCCAAGGCCCTTTCTTCCATTTTAGGTGTCTGATTTGCTTCTTATCTGACTGCTTATTACTGGAGAGTAATTGTGGTTGCTCAAAAAGTATTTTAGTTTGAAAGAATTGAATAGAAGTGGCAAAAAAGCTGACTAAAACAGATGTTATTTGTACTGTTTTACTTTAGATATTTCCCCTAAATTATAGATACTTATAGATAAAAGGGTTAAAAACATAATAAAAAGAGAATTGAATAGAATCTTTCCTACATTAATTCATACTTTGAGGACTATTTCTTTGGCTTTACCTTCTGTCATTAAGTTACAGAGTTTCCTTCAACAACTACTAGTACACTGATAGATTTATATGCTGTTACTGCTGATTGCTTGAAGAGAGTAGTCTTCAATTAGAATAAATGTGTTTGGTTCCCAGTTTCTGTCAGTTTCATGAGGAAAGACTTCAAAGAAATAAATCTCTGCTGTAAATTGATGTTTTCTCTTCCAACAAGTGTGGTGGTAGTAGGGGGAAATTCCTATATGTGTATTGATATATATAGAGATAAATCTATTTTGACAGATATTGAAAGCACATTACCTTGGAATACTCTATTAGTTAAATGCTAGAAGAATCAAGCATTTATAATGGATTCAAATTTGACCTAATGTCAATCTTTGAAATATATTGTCTTCTCAAATAAACTGACAGGCAAATCTTTCAGGATCTAGAAGACCTTTTGGATATATAATGAAAAATACTATGAAGAACTCTTGATTGCTGAACACTTTTAAAAGAAAGAGAGGTGAAAACAAAATATCATTTCTTTGGCTTTGTGAAAATTTAGTATGTCAGTTCCTAGGCCAGATTACTCCATTTCTTCACTACCAAATCTGAATTATAATATATACTATTATTTACTTACAATTACTTACAAAATGCTGTCACTTAAGAAATGCATATGGCAAAGGTTATTTATATAATGTTATTTTGTTGATATTTAATTTGCACATATTTATGATTAAGCAATTATTTATAAAATGCCAGGTAGTATTTTAGGCACTGGGGACATAGCAGAGAACATGACAACATCCACTGTCTTGGAGTTTATCTTCTGAAGGCTTAGGTAGGATAGATGAAGAAGACATGGTGGGGGGAAGTTAAACTGTTGAACAAGAAAAATATCAGACAGTGAGAAATGTTATGTACAACGTGCAGAAAAGTCTCCAGATTGAGAGTGGGCTTGGCATGTTGAGGGAACAGATGGCAGGGCAACATAGGTGGGGTGAAGCAATGAGAGTAGTGGTAGGAGGTAAGGCGAAGTGTCACCTAGTGAGACACGGAGTTTGGGTTTTACTGCCAGTGCAATGAGAAGCTGTTGGAGGGATTTAACCTGATTAGTGACAGAATCTAAATAATAATTAGAAATGTGGGTGGAGAACAGATTCCAGTGAGTCATGAGGGAAGCAAAATTTCCAGTGAGAAGGTACAGCTCTGGATCAGGGAAAAGACTACACTGGCATAGACCACAAAGGTATTAATGAAGAAGCAATCAGTGTAAAGATTCTGCATGTTATTCTGCATATGATTCTGTTCATTAATTGCTCATGAACTTTAGGCTCGGGAATGTACTCTAAAATGCCCGAAGAGGTGGCAAAACAATTACAACATTAAAATGTTAAATGTAAGCCAAGCACTATGATTTATAGCTAATATCATTTAATCCTTGTTTCAACCTTATGGGGGAGATAGGATTATTTCTATTTTACAAGATAAGGAAACTGAGACTCAGAGGCTCAATGTCACACAGCAAATAAAGACCACAGTTAGAATGGAATGGATGTGCTTCTTAGGCACTGAACAACTTTCCAAATCTTGGAATCCCATCAGATACTACCACCCTCATTTCCTATTAAACATAATTATTTTTTGTAGTACTTGCTTCTTATCATAGGAATTATTAGGAACCTAGCTTCACATAATATGTTATCAAAGGGATTGTAACCTGGCATAAAGTTGAATTTGTGACTAGTATTGACCTAGAAGTTTGTACCATATTTAACACATGTTGAATATTAATGTGTTTAAAATACAAAATACTCCACAGCATTCCATTCTCTTTGAGGTACTTCAGTGCATAGTTTGGAAACTATGGCCTTAGCTGATCCATTTTCCACAAACTTTACTTTTTTTGTTGTTGACTATATTTTTTAAATTTATTTTTTACTTTTGTAACTCTTGTCTTTCTTTTTCCCCATATTTTTTATTGGTGCATTATAGTTGTACAAGTCGATGGGATTTCTTGTTACATATTCACACGTACACACAATATAACAACATAATTTGGCCAATAACCCTCCCCATCAATTTCTTGCTCCCTTCCTTCCTCCCACCCCTTGGTCTACTGAATTCCCTTTGATTTTTAGGAGACCTACCCCTCCAGCTTCTGCATATGAGAGAAAACACACAACCCAGGACCTTTTGAGATTGACTTATTTCACTTAACACAATGATCTCTAGTTCCATCCACTTTCCTCCAAATGCTGTAATTTCATTTTTCTTTATGACTGAATAAAACTCCATTGTGTATATAGACCACATTTTCTTTATCCAGTCATTTGTTGATGGACACCTAGTGTAGTTTACTTTTATGAATGCTCAAGAATATTGTATCATAAAAGCAATGTCTAAATAAATATAAAAAAGGAATTCAATGGATATAAATAAAAATTCCAAAGTAGTAAGAAATGATTTTGTCAGTTTTATTGACAGGAATTTTTCTTTCTTTGGGGTATGTAAGTGTGTCTTATAACAGATGCCACCTTATATTCTACTTTATAGGGGAACCTAATAAGCCTTTAGATGCTAAAATGATCACTCTGCCTTTATACTTGTGCTGTGTTTTGTTGGCACATGAATTGTTCTAACTCATAATTTCCATTTTTTCACTTCCTGTTATCCAAATATTGAATATAATTCAGATATAATTTGCTATTGCATATAAGATAAAAAATCTATATTTCTCCATGTGAAAAGTAATTTTTTATGGAATCTATTCTAAGACACCTACCTATGTAGCCTTAACTTCTACCTTTCACAGTCAGAGCCTCAGTCTACATCTTGTATTAATTGAACAATCACTGACTCTGGGCCTCAGCTGTTCTATTTATAAAATGAGAGGTTGGGTCACATCAACAGTTCCCAACATGCAACTGATATAGGGTTGCTAGTTTTAGTCTATAAAAAAAATCAACCCTTATATAATTAGTCTAACTTAATATTATTTTTTTAATTAAATGGACATAGAGAGACAATTGAGGGGAAAACATTATCAAACATTCAAGAACCAATGTATATATACTTAGTTATCCAGGGTAAATGCCATATCATGGATGCCCAGCTTGGGTCCCCCCTGTTGCTTTTTCCCCCAGAAGAACTCCTAAGTTAAATGAATATCTTGTGGAGGACACAGATCTCCTTCTGAGATGATTCCACTATATTCCCACTCTCCAGTCTCCTAGGAGTTCTTCCTACACCCTCCCCCTGTCCCCCTCCCTATGCCTTCAGTATCCTAGGGAGTCATCTCCCTGTTGCATTGAGAATTAATTTCAAATTATTATAAGCTTAGCCGTCTGACAAACTGTTTCCTGATGTATTCTAGCTTCCACAGATGAGAGATACCATTCAGCCCTTGAGTCTCTGAGATTGGGATACATCACTTAGAATAATTCTTTCCATCTCCATCCATTTGATTTCAAAAGCCATAATATCGTCTTCTCTAATGGCCGAGTAGTATTCCATTGTATATATGTACCAAAGCTTTTGTATCCACTCGTGGAGTGAGGGGCATCTGGGTTGGTTCCATAATCTAGCTATAGTAAATTGAGCTGCTATAAACCTTGAGGAAGCCACATCGCTATAATATGCTGATTCTAATTCTTTTGGGAAAATTCCCAGGAGTGGGATAGCTGGGTCGTAAGGTGGTTCCATCCTTAATTTTTTGAGGATTCTCCACACTGCTTTCCATAGTGGCTGAACCAGTTTGCAGTCCCACCAGCAGTGTAACAGTGTTCCTCTGCTCCCACAGCCCCTCCAGCATCTGTCTTTGTTTGTATTCTTCATTTTTGCCACTCTAACAGGAGTGAGGTGGTATCTCATGGAAGTTTTGATTTGCATTTCCCTTATAGCTAATGATGTAGAGCATTTTCTCATATATTTGTGGGCTTTCTGGACTTCCACTGAAGAGTTGCTTTTGAGATCTTTAGCCCATTTATTGATTGGATTGTTTGTGATTTTGGTGTTTAGTTTCTTTAGTTCTTTATATAGTCTGGATATTAGCCCTCTGTCCAAGGTATAGCAGGCAAAGGATTTCTCCCATTCTGTAGGTTCTCTCTTGATGCTCTTGATTAGATCCTTATCTGTGCAAAAACTACTTAGTTTAATTGCATCCCATTCATTTATTCTTGAGTTTACAGCTTGAGCCATGGGAGTTTTGTTAAGGAAGTAGTTGCCGACTCCCATGTCCTGTAATGTTGACCCTACTTCTTTTTCTAGTAAGTTTAAAGTTGTTGGCTTAATATCCAGGTCTTTGACCCATTTTGATTTAATTTTTGTGCAGGGCGAAAGATAAGGATCCAGCTTCAGTTGTCTCCACATGGCTGTCCAATTTGACCAACACCATTTGTTGAACAGACTATCTTTCTTCCAGTCTATACTTTTTCCCCCTTTATCAAATATCAAATAGTTAAATATATGGGGGTTTGTCTCAGGATCTTCTATTCTGTTCCACTGGTCTTCAGTTCTGCTTTGATACCAATACCATGCTGTTTTTGCTACTACGGCTCTGTAGTATAATTTCAGGTCAGGGATTGAGATACCCCCTACTTTTTCCTTCCTGTAGAGTAATTTTTTGGCTAGTCTGGGTCTCGTTATTCCATATGAACTTGAGAATTGCGTTTTCTATATCTGTGAAGAATGCCATAGGTATCTTGATGGGGATTGCATTAAATCTGTATAGGGCTTTGGGTAGAATGGCCCTCGTTATATTGATTCTGCCTAACCATGAGCATGGAATGTTTTTCCATCTACTCAGGTCTTCTGTAATTTCCTTTCTTAGCATTGATAGTTTTCTTTGTAGAGGTTCTTAACATCCTTTGTAAGGTTAATGCCCAAGTATTTCATTTTTTTGGTGGAGATGGTGAATGGGAGAGATTTCCCGATTTCTTCTTCTGCAGATTTGTTGCTGGAGTAAAAAAACACTAATGATTTGCTGTAGTTGATCTTGTAGCCAGCTACTTTTCTAAAATCACCTATGAGCTCTAGGAGTTTTCTGACCGATGTTAATGGGTCTTCTAGGTATAGAATCATGTCATCAGCAAATAGAGATAACAACTTCCTCTTTTCCTATATGAATACCTTTGATTTCCTTGTTTTGCCTGATAGCTCTGCCAAGGGTTTCAAGGACTATATTGAACAAGAGTGGGGATAGCGGACAGCCTTGTCTCGTACCTGAATTCAGTGGAAATGCTTTCAGTTTTTCTCCATTGAGATAATGTTGGCTATGGGTCTGTTGTAAATGGATCTAACATAGTTAAAGTATCTTCCCTTGATCCCTATTTTTTCCAAAGTTTTGAGCATAAAGTGGTGTTGAATTTTATCAAATGCCTTCTTTGTGTCAACTGAGATGATTGTATGATTTTTGTTTTTAATTCTGTTTATGTGGTAAATTACATTTATTGATTTGTGTATGTTGAACCAGCCTTGTTTTCCTGGAATGAAGCCCACTTGATCATAATGAATTATCTTTTTAATGTGCTTTTGTATCCAATTAGCTAAAATTTTATTAAGGATTTTTGCATCAGTGTTCATCGGGAAAATTGGTCTATAGCTTTCTTTCCTTGACATGTCTTTGTTGGGTTTTGGGATCAATGTAATGTTTGCTTCATAAAAAGTGTTTGGGAGTGTTCCCTCTGTATCAATTTCCTGGAAGAGCTTGTAGAGGATCGGTGTTAGTTCTTCTGAGAAGGCTTGGTAGAATTCTGCTGTATATCCATCTGGGCCTGGGGTTTTCTTTTTTGGGAGAGTTTTGATTGCTGCTTCAATTTCCCTATCTGTGATAGGTTGGTTTAGATTTTCAATGTCCTCCTGTGTTAAAGACGGGATGTTGTTTGAGGCCAAGAACCTGTCCATGTACTCCAGATTATCAAAGTTGGCAGAGTATAATTTTCAAAATAGGTTCTGATAATCTTATGGATCTTAGATGATTCTGTGGTGATATCCCCATTTTTGTCTTTGATTTTGTTGACTCTTTCAAAGAACCAACTCTTAGTTTTGTTAATAGTTTGTACAGTTTTTTTTATCTCAATTTCGTTGATTTCAGCTCTGATTTTGGTAATTTCCTGTCTTCTGTTAGCTTTGGGGTTGGACTGTTCCTCCTTTTGTAGTTGTTTGAGTTGAAGCATAAGGCTATTTATGTGATCTCTTTCTAGATTTTTGATGTATGAACTCAGTGCTATAAATTTACCTCTTAAGAATGCCTTCATACTGTCCCAGAGGTTTTGGTATGTTGTTTCCTCATTCTCATTCAATTCCCAGAACTTCTTAATTTCTGCTCTCATTTCCTCTTTTACCCATCCTTCATTTAAGAGGTAATTATTGAATTTCCAAGTATTTGAGTAGTTTCTGTTGTTTCTCTTGTTGTGGATTGCTAAGATCATAGCATTATGAACTGACAGAATACATGGGATTATATCCACATTATTTATATTTGCTAAGATTATCCCGGTGAACTAGGATGTGGTCTATTTTAGAGAAGGATCTATGGGCCGATGAGGAGAAGGTAAATTCAGCTCTCTTAGGATGGAAAATTCTGTAAATGTCTGTTAAGCCCGATTGCTTAATAGAGTAGTTCAGATTGGAGACATCTTTATTGATTTTTTGTTTTGATGATCTGTCTAGAGTTGATAGTGGTGTGTTGAAGTCCCCCAGTATTATTGTGTTGAGATCAATGAGGGGATTAATGTCCTTAAGTATTTTTTCCATATATTTGGGGGGGTTGTAATTGGGGGCACAAATGTTAATTATCATTATATCTTCTTGATGGACTGTCCCTTTTAGTATGATAAAGTGAACCTCTTTGTCCTGTTTGACTAGTTTTAGTTGGAAATTGATTTTTATCAGAAGCTAGAATCGCTACACCAGCTTGCTTTTTTGGGCCGCAGGCCTAGTAGACATTTTGCCATTCTTTCACTTTCAGCCTGTGTCTATATTTGAGTGTCAAATATGTCTCTTGCAGGCAACATATTGTTGGATTTTGTTTTTTGATCCAGTGGGTCAGTCTGTGTCTTTTAATTGGGGCATTGAGACCATTCACATTCAAGGTTAGAATAGATATGGAAGTCTGAGTCTCTGACTTTGTATCAATTACAGAGTTTTGAGTCATCTTGGAAGTCAATTTGTGTATAATCCTTGTTTAAGGATTTGGGATATCAATGGTGTTTTCTTCTGAATGGAGAATATCCTTGAGAATATTCTGTAGTGCAGGATTTGTGTTCATGTATCTTGCTAGTTTGAGTTTATAGTTGAAGTATTTAATTTCCTCTTTACAGTTGAAGTTGAGTTTTGCCAGATATATTATCTTTGGGTGGAAGTTGTTACTTTTTAACACTTGAAAGATATTGTTCCAAGCTCTTCTGGCCTTCATTGTTTGTTCTGAAAAATCCATAGTGATCTCTATTGGTTTGCCTCTGAATGTGATTTGGGGATTTTCTCTAGCAGCTTTTAGAATTCTCTCTTTAATTTGTCTGTTATTCATATTGTATATGATATGTCTTGGTAAATTTATCAATTGATTAGGCCTATTTGGTGTTCTATAAGCATCTTGGATGTGATATTCCAGATCAATAGTAAAATGAGGGAAATTCTCACTTATGATTTCGCTTAAAAGTTTCTTGAAGCCTGTTGTTTGCTGTTTGGAGTTTTCCTCCAGGACAATGATTCTCAGATTATTACGCCTCATCTCATCAAATATTACTTGGAAGTTCTGATTATGTAATATAAGCTGTTTATCCTGTTTATTTTCTTTGAATTCTACATTGTTTAGCAGATCCTCATTTTCTGATACTCGCTCTTTAAGTGCTGAAGTTCTATTTTCAGTGGAGTATACTCTGGTGTTAGTATCTTCCAGTGTAGATTTGAATTGATTAACTGTGTTTTTCAATCCTGACAGTTCTGCTACATCTCTTTTCAGAATGTCTATTTCTTTGTATGGCTGATCTTTCATCTCATGGAATTGTTCCCTTATTTCCCTGTAGAAGTTGTCTCTCATTTCTTGAAATTGTTCTCTGATCTCTTTCCTTATTTCATATCTTAACTCTTTGATTGCATTACTAATCATTATGTTGATACAATGTCTTTGGTTTTCATCTAGGGCCACAGCTATGGGATCCTTGGGTGGAGAGCTGTGGGGTTGAGGAGGGGAGTTATTTCCCCTTTTCCTCATTTTCTGAGTCAGAGAGCATGTCTTGTACTTCAACCTTGTTATTCTTGGTGGAGTAATTGGAGCTTCTTATGGCTTTGCTTCATTGTGATGGTTAGCTATTTGGTCAATGCAGACCTAAAGATGCCAGACTGTTCTCTGAGAACTTGAGAGGCTTTAGGTGCAAATACTAGTCCATTTCAACTAAAACAGATGTGCTGATGACTAGCACCAATAGTAGCAGATTTCTTTGAGAGAGCTCTCACACTATAATATAATAGCAAGCAAGTACCCATTTTGAAGTGTGTCTATTTCTTCAGATAGTAGAGACTCTCTGAAAGTGAGGAGAAGGAATGACTAGGAAGTCAAGGAGGTGAATTGAGGAAGTATAAAATCACATCTGCCTTAGAGTAAAGAGGAACAAGGGATTAGGGGGGATTAGGTTATTCATTGAGGAAGTATAAAATCACATCTGCCTTAGAGTAAAGAGGAACAAGGGATTAGGGGGGATTAGGTTATTCTATTAGGAATAAGGAAAACATAGAAATGGGGTGCATGTAGGGTAAAGACTTTGGGTGATGATGAGAGAAAAATGCTTATATTTAGGGAATACCAGAGTACAGGGGAGGAAGTGGTTAGTATGGGGCATGGTTATCTTCACTCGCCAGAGGCTGAGGCTATTTTGCTATCATGAAATGTTTTTCTGATTAGGATCCAATGTTATAGGGATAGCAGTAGGGTTCAAGAAGACATAGAGAAAGTAGGAGCCAATCACCAATACAAATACGCGGATAAATATTTGCATCCACCAACACCAAATTCAGTATTAATCATAAAGCAAGAAAGGAAAAACAAACCCACAATAATGTTAAAAACTTAAAAATATTATATTCCAGCCGGATCTCTGTTTAAAAAAAATAAAACAACCAAGAGGCAAATCAAAAACAAAACTAGTTGGGAAAGTTCTAAGTTTTTTCCCCCTATGTCTGCCCCCTATGTACCATGAGGGGATGTGTTCAAATCTGTTATCTAGCTGGAGATTCTTTGCAGTTGAGCTTCTCGGGGGAGAAGCAGTTTGGTTAAGTCTGGTGACCTGGTTTTTCTTAGAGGATCACCTCAAAATCTTCTGTTCCAAAGTGGTATAAAAACCTGCCTTCTCGAAAGATAGCCTGTTCAACAAATGGTGTTGGACAAACTGGACAGCCATTTGTAGACAACTGAAGCTGGATCCTTATCTTTCGCCCTGCACAAAAATTAAATCAAAATGGATCAAAGACCTGGATATTAAGCCTACAACTTTAAATTTGCTAGAAAAAGAAGTTGGGTCAACACTACACCTTATAGGAGTCGGCAGCTTCTTCCTTAATAGAACTCCTATGGCGCATGCTGTAAAATCAAAATTAAATGAATGGGATGCAATTAAACTAAAAAGCTTTTGCACAGCTAAAGATCTAGTCAAGCGCATCAAGAGAGAACCTACAGAATGGGAGAAAATTTTTGCCTGCTACACCTCAGACAGAGGGCTAATATCCAGAATATATAGGGAACTAAAGAAACTAAAATCCAAACTCGCAAATAATCCAATCGATAAATGGGCTAAAGATCTCAAAAGCAACTTTTCTCCTGCGGAAGTCCAGAAAGCCCATAAATATATGAGAAAATGCTCTACATCATTAGCTATAAGGGAAATGCAAATCAAAACTTCCATGAGATACCACCTCACTCCTGTTAGAGTGGCAAAAATGAAGAATACAAACAAAGACAGATGCTGGAGGGGCTGTGGGAAAAGAGGAACACTACTACACTGCTGGTGGGACTGCAAACTGATTCAGCCACTATGGAAAGCAGTGTGGAGAGTCCTCAAAAAATTAAGGATGGACGGAGGAGGAAGATGGCGTCCTGAAGACAAAAGGCTTCCATTGCACCCCCGTGACTGATCAGGATATCTCCGGCTTCTCATCAGTTTTTTAAGGTGCGTTTTGGGAAAAGGCATTATGAATCACCAGTTCTGATCTCAGCATTGGTTTTGGGGAATAGAAACCTACCAGCGAGCGAACAGGGATTCTGTGTCCCACGCAC
>PVKS010035001.1:0-20426 GCA_004027875.1 Aplodontia rufa
TGACCATTGGATGAGTGCAAGGATCCCAACTTTTGTCTGGGTCCTCTGCTTCAGCTGCTGATTAGAACCTTCCCAGAGAGCAGAAAGACATTGATGCCCTGGGATTAGCACCACATTCAAACGTCTTCCGGGCACTCTGGAAAATGTGAGCAAGCGGTAAGGTACAAGCATGGCGGAGCACATGCCAAGCTGCTCAAGAGGACAGCTTTGGTAGCATCATTTAGGAAAGGAAGAGATTCGGGTGAGCAAATATCTTTTGTTCCCTTTGTGTGGTGTGCTGTTTATGTTGAGTCCTGCAGGTGACTCAATGTGAGAGCACTGTGAGCACTGAGATTTCTCAATGTGACTGCCCCTTCCTCATGGGTTTTGATCTCTAGGAGGTCACATGGGAGATTGTGCCATCACCAGGTGGGGTGAGACTCTTCTGAGTCCTAAGTGGCAAAGCCCCTTTTTCCCCACTGGTCAACCTGTTCTTAGTCCTCTGGGAGAGCTCCCCTCTCTTGGCAGTTCTCATCCTTCTCTGTGTCCCATCCCTGATTGTGCCTTTCCATCAGTCTCACACATGTGTTTGTCTTGCATGTGATTTCCACTTTCCCAGCTGTATTCAGACTCCTCTTTCTCGATGGGTTTTGAGTCCCTGAGCACGAGTCCTCAGTCTCCTCTGAGTCCTCTTTTTGTGAACCTCTGTGCCTTCACGTCTTTTTCAATGAGATGGGGTCATGTCCCTTTTTCTGCCTGCCTTCGGCGTGTAGTCAATATCCAGGTGGAGCAGTGCCTTTCTCCGTGTGCTGGGTTTCTTGACTGCTTTGGTGATGTGCGTATTACTAGTGTTCTGCTGTGCTGAAGTCTCATTTGTTTGGTCCCCTTTTTCATACAGCTATCATTACCTCGATTGATTAGGGCATCCCTTCTCTCTCATAGCCTTTCAGCTTCCTCGTCCTGTGGGCTATTGCCCCTTTCCCTGCAGTGCTGAATGTCTTCCTATCCTTTTGCTAAGTGCTTCTTTCCCACCACTCTTCAGTCTCCACTGAGACTTAGGGACATTGCCTTAATTTGTCACTATGATTTCTTCTTTTATTTCCTCTTTTTTCTCCACAGTCTCTGGGATTCTGTAGCTGATGACCCCTCTAGAGGAGCAGATGGAACACCTCCCGTGTTTTGGTGAGCACCACTGAGATCATGAATACTCGTCTACCAAATCTATTTTATTCCATGAGACCTTCAGTGAGTGGCCTTTTTTCAATACCACCTAGGTCCCTTTGATTATCTAAAGAGCTCTAGTTTCACAAATATACTTGGAAACAAGTTTCTCTGGAGAGGAATACAGACAATGTAGAAGTAAAGAAGTGTAACAAAATGCTGGTCCATTTTGTGAGGAATTATAGAAGAATGTTGGCAGTTGAAAAGTTTTATAGGGGCTGGAGCAGAAATCCTGTGGTTAAGGTGCTTTGCATGCACAAAAATGCAGGTTCAAACCCCAGCACCAAGTACACAATAAAGTGTCAGAGCAAGGAGAGCTGCATGAAAAACTAAATAAAATTCATTTTCTTCCTCTCTCTGCCACACTGTGTTTCTCTCCCTTAAAAAAAAAAAAAAGGCAAGGAAGAAAATGTTTCAAGATAGTTACACGAAAGTTTCAGGGCAGGTAATTGCCTGTTGATGATTAGCATTTGACATAGAATGGTGGGAGAGAGTTTGCAGCTCTCTGGGGATGAGAATTCCAGGCAGAGGAAACAGTAAGTGCAAAAGCCCTGTGGTCGATTCAGGTCTGGATCCTGAAGTGCTGCAGCGAGTGGGCAGTGTTTCCAGGGCAGAAATGGTGGAAGGACAGTGTAGGTGCTGAGTCCAGACCCAGGTACAGGAAGCTGAGTTTATAGGGTCTCAGCTGCAGGCAAGCAGGACTTTATTCTGAGCTGAGAAATTTCACTACTCATGTTTTAGTAGAATCGTTTTCTTCAAGGTGTCAACTAAAATGTTTGATTCCTAAGTCACCCCAGAGAACAGTCCATGGTGCTGAAAAGAAGACAAAAAGAGGAAAGGGAAGGTGTTTTAACACTCCTGCAATCTTTCAAATACTCTAAGTCTCCCTCTTAAGGGTCTGATTTAAAGAAGTGTAGGGTAACCATGTACAAATAGCTCTCTGCTGCAGGTATGGACAAAAGGGATAAATATGACAAGAATTCAAATTAGATAGGGGTTCATTTAGGGGAATGTCTGAGAAAATCATTTAGAAGCAATGAATACAGGTATTTTGTTAGAGCTGGTGATGGATTAAAAAGGCAGGAATCCCAGTGATTGGACCGTACAAACCAACCCTCTATTAAAATTTTTCCCAGGTACCAGATATAGTGACACATGCTGGTAATCCCAGCTTCCAGAGAGGCTAAGGTAGGAGGAACACAAATTGAAGGCCAGCCTGGGCAATTTAGCCCAACCTTGTATCAAGAGTAAATATAAAGGACTGCAGAAGAAGCTCAGTTGTGGAGCACTTTCCCAGAATATATGAGGCCCTGGGTTAAATCCATACCACCTCAAAAAGAAGAAAATTTCCCCAAATGGTCTCCAAAGTGGGTTATCCACATGTGAGCAGCATGTAACTGAAATCCAGTACCAGGAAGACAACACTAGAGATGGAGGAAACTCCAGAGTTCTTGAAGAATGAAAATGAGTTAGCTTTGCCTCCTATAGCAGAAGAGTGCTGCTTGGTCTTTTCAATCCCAGAAGCCTCCCCATCCTCTAGATTGTCTCATTCATAAAATAAGGGAGAACCTTAGGGTAGTCCGGAGGACTGTGTGTGACACACACACGCTCTCAGCAGTGCAAGACCCAGAACTCCTCATTTATTATTTTTACTAGTAGTGATATGGGCTCATAGCTTTCTTTTTCTTCTCTCCCTTCTTTTCCTTTCTTCTTGTTTCTTCTTTTTCCTTATTTCCATCTTTAATCATTATCATGCTGGTATTGTTCTAACAGTGTTAAATTCCACCAGAGGCTGCAGATCCACTTAGGGATTCGCGATGGTGAATGATGCTCAAGCTGGTTAACATCGGTGCTTTCTGAGGCTGAACTCCACCAAGGCTGAACACCCTCCTTCTGAAGCTGGAAAACAGATGGATGAGGAAAAGGCAAGTGGGGGGCAGCGGGGGAGTCTTCTGAGAGTCAGAAAAGGGGGAGATGGGAAGAGAGGGAGGTAAAGGAGAGTCACAGAGGATCCTCAGGGTGACAGGCCCGCAGAGGAGGGCACGCACGTGGAGTTATTTTGCACTCTTTTACCACATCAGGATGAGGAGAATTCACCCTTGTTTATAACTGTTACTGTGGCTAATAAGGTAAATTGTAAATGGAAGCTTCTGGACGGCCCATTTCTGTAGGAATGAGGTTCTTATAGGCCACAGAAAGGTTCAGAAGTTGAAAGGGTGGAGTGGGAGTGGAGACCAAGAGGAAAGGGAAGGCTTTGGGGAAATGGGTGAGCAACCCACACAAGATCAGAGGATGGGCTGTATCTGAAGCCAGTTTTTAAAGATAGCATAATTCACCTGAGCAAAGTCAAGAACTGCTCATCTTTTGGGAGCACAAAAAGCTATCATGTGTCTGGATGGCAATTTGTTTTTAAGTATTGGAAAGCATCATAAGAGTGAAAGTTCTTTTTTTTTTTATTTTCAGGTGATACCAAGGACTACAAAGAGAGAACTTTCCAACTGGAACCCAGCGGGGAGTGGACAGGGGAATGAGCTAACTGGCTTGGGGAGATGGGATGGATTGACAGTCAGGATGGGAATCTGGCTCCTGTCACTCCACTGAGTTCTCCAATGTCCTGTCTCAGGAGTCTGGGCACATCCACCTCACTTCTCAAAGCCTGGGTTTTGTGATCTGACCCACAACAGGAAGAGTTCAAGTTCTGCCCCATCTAACTCTATGAACTTGGGGAAAGTGCTTAGTCTCCTGGTTTGTAAAGTGGGTGATGGAAGAATGACTGTGGATCAGGCTGTTGATATCGAGTGGTGTCCACTGGAAACAGCTCACTTTGCCCAGCATGGTTGTCTTTCTTGCGTGGATTGTGTATTTGCACGACAGTGCCATAGTAAATGTGAATAAAAGACTGAAAAGCTAAGGTTGGAAACCTACTTGCTGTGCTGTCTCCAGGATTGCTTCTCTCATTTTCTTTTTCTTATGAGATGGTATGAGAGTATGTAGTACTGAAGATAGGATGAAAAACAGGACCAGGCAGGAATTAGTAAGAAAAGTGAGTCTCTCAAGGACATTGGGATTTTGCAAAGGGGACCCTCAGGTCTTGCTTTATGAAATGGTAATGGGGAGTTTCCACATTTCACTGCAGGGGGCTGTTTCTATCTCCTTCAAGTTGATAGCTCTCAAATGTAGAATTGATCCTACTTGCCTCAGATCAAGGGCAGAATCCAATTGGAATAATCTATTAAGAATCTGTTATGTGGTCTGTAATTTAATTTCTCTCCAAAGAGACTGCAATAAAAATGCACACTGTTACTTGCCCCAATTTGTTTACACATAGCAGGAGATGGTTCACTAGCATTTCATCAAAAGGCCAAACTGCAGAAATGGTGGCTACAGGCATCCAACTATCTTTATCTCTAGTTGACACCAGAAGTTCACATATTAGCATGTCTTTTTACATGGTGTTACACTGATGAAACTGCTGGTATTCAAAATATGCAGATTAGCTACAAATATAAGTATTATTGAAGTTCTGCATAGAGAATAACAATCCAGGGTTGCCAGCAGACTGAATTCCTCGCATGGTGGTACATAAAGATTGATTCACAAGTTATTATTTTTGTCTAGACACTGACTCTGAGATCACCTGATTTATCCTCTGAGATTAACTGGATCCCCACTTTCAGAACACTGTCATTTTTGGTTTATGCAGTGTCATGGTCACAATAATTAGGAGGGCAAAGACTTGGATTTCATCCAGGTAATAGAGCAGATTGCATGGCTATTTTGTTTCTCTGCTACTAGTCACATAAGGAAAAACTTTGGCTTGATAATGATTTTTTTTAAAGAGAGAAAGAGATTCAATTTTATTTAGTTTTCCATGTGACCTTTATTGCTCTGACACTTCGTTGTGTACATGGTGCTGTGGTTTAAACTCATGTCCTTGTGCATGCCAGGCAAGAACCGCAACTGCTGAGCCACCACTCCAGCCCCCTTGATAATGATTTTTAATTTTAATTTTTAACAAATTAGAGGAGTATTTGGGGAGAGGGCAAAAATATACCTTTGCCACTCGAAGTATGGTCAATGCAACCAGCTGCATAGTCATCATGTAGACCTTGTTAGAAACACAGAATGAGACTCTCCCCATGGCTGCTGAATCAATCTGTATTCTAATAGGACTGCAGTGATTCATGTCCAAATTAAAGGGGAATTTTCCAGTCAGAATGGCAATTATCAAGAATAATAATATTGGCAAGGATGTGGGAGGAAATGTACACTTGTACGTCGTTGGTGGGACTACAAATTAGTACAGCTACTCTGGAAAGCACTACGTAGATTCCCCAAAAAACTAGGATTGGAGCCAACATATGACCCAGCTATCCCATTCCTTGGTATATATCCAAAAGATCTAAAACCAGCATATTATAGCAAAACAGCCACATCAATGTGGCCATTCGTAGCCAAGCTATGGAACCAACTTAGGTGCCCATCAACAGATGAATGCTTAAAAAATGTGGTATACAACACAATGGAATTTTACTCCATCATAAGAATGAAATTATGGCATGTGCTGGTAAATGGATGTAAATGGAGAACATCATGCTGAGTGAAGTAAGTCAGACCCAGAAAGTCTAGGATTGAATGCTGTGTCTGATGCAGAAGCTAGACAAAAATAAAGGGGAAAGAAAGAGAAAAAAGAAGGCAGGGTGGAATTCCATGAAAACAGAAGATCTGTGGAGTAGGGAAGGTGATTGATGAGGGGGGAGGGAGGAGAGACAGGAAAAGGGAAAATAGTGGAATGAAGGTGACCACACTTTCCTATGTTCATATGTTGAATATAGCACAGTAAATAGCTTGTTTATGTGCATCCAGAATACAATTTTAAAACAGAGTAGTAAAGTGATTAGTAGAGAACAAGGATGAGAAGGGAGGAAGGAGGAGAGGGAAAGGGAAAATACTGTGGACTGAATTGGAGCAAATTTTATTCCATATTTGTATAATTATGCCAAAATGAACCCCAATATTATGTATAACTGAAATAAGCTAATAAAAATTTTTTTAAAGTTTGACGATTTCTCTTATGGACTCCACCTCTCACTTTAGTTATCAATATTAAAAAGAATCTAATAGTTGTGAATGAAGCATGAGAGTGGTTTAGGCCAGTTTGTAACAGCATGCAAGAATTTTCAGGGACTTAATTCTGGAGCCCTCTGCAAGGTGCACAGAAGGAAGGGGGAAAGGTAACTGCGGGTGAGGGAGTGCAGCTTAGCAGAGGTTTCCAATTATGAAAACAAAGTGCGAGTTATGTAACTACTGCCAATTGGAGAATTCATCTCTTTCCAAAAACTAATCTGTTCCTTGGCTCTGCACTGGTGCCACACAGAATGAGTGCCTAGCGGTGTCAGAACTTCTCATGTGTCCAGGAGTCCAGAATATATATTTAAGCAGAAAATTTCCTGCTTTTTATTCACTGAGGCCCATCATAGTAAATCTATCAGCTAACAGCAGCTGAGCTAACTCGGTCACCAACTCCTTCAAAAGGCCCATAGCAAGTCATTTCTATATCTATTTGTGCATTCTGTTCATGGGTTATTACTAGGGAACATGTAATTTCCCAAATCCATTAGAATAATAATGATGTATTTAGGAGACCTGAGCCAAAGGCTCTGCATGCATTGCTGATTTTAGCTGGAGTGGATGCAACCTGCAGCCTTCCAACAGCTCAGCTTTCTCATGGAGAATCTGAGGGTTTGGAGATCATACCTCTTAAGCATTCACTGCTATGTGAACAGGTGTCTGCCATAGGCTTAGCAATTTGGTGATATACCACTGAGTTCAGAGTTGGGGGTTTTTGATGAATAGAGTTTTGTTTCTCTAGGGAGATACAGGGCATTGGGTGACGAGCAAGGGGTGTGTAGAAGAGCTGAGAACTCTTGGGTGAATGCAGTAAGCTGCTTTCCTAAGGATGTGGAGCAGACTTGAATGATTTTCAGGGTATTCTGAAGGACACCTGCACTGCAATTTGGATATCTTGAATTATATTCTAAAAATGTAGACTCCCAGATCCAACTGCAAACCTACTAAATACAGATTCCAGGAGTGAAGCTGTGAAAGAACATTTCAAATAGATGCCTGAGTTGATTCTTGTACATATTAAAATTGTAGAGCTATAGAGTTTCAGTGAGGTGATATTAGGTGCTAGCTAGCCTATTGTTTCCTCTTCTACCAAGGATAGAATGAAAAGAAATGTACTTTATCCATTGCAAGAAGAAGTATAGTGCACTGGAAGTAACAACAGGATTGGGATGCTTGTGCCATTGTATTATGCAAGGAATCCAGCATCCCTGACTTAGACCAGGTATGGGACAAGCCAGTTCTCTCTGGGGAAGGATGTTCTCATTTGTAGTGTTCTCCAATTTCAGTGGTGTAACTACTACTGCTATGGCCAAATTTTTGCTATCAGTAGGGCATCTTTGAATGCAAATTGGGAAAGGACATGCAGAACAGGCTATCAATAGTCTGCCAGCTGGCTTCAGTTCACACAGCAGACCCAGTGGGGGCAATGTTATGGAAAGGACTATCTTCTTTTTTAAAAAAAACCCAACCAAAAATTTGTACCAAATCTTAGCACAGTGGTCCAGATAGCTAGACCAGACGAGGTAGGTAACTATTGCATCTAAATGAAGGCAGATTGTAGACCTAGGATGGGCTTCTCCAAATTATTATCCATATGAATCCGTTATAGATTTTTGTCAAAATTCAACTTCAGGTTCGTACCTTTGGTGTGTGGCCTGGATTTGGTGTTACTAATAGCTTTCTGGAGAGGCAGTGATGCTGGTCCATGGACCACACCTCAGCCTTGCCTCAAAGCAAGTGAACAGACTTCTCTTTTCCTTGACTCCTAACCAAAGCCACAAAACTTTCTACTCCAAGGGCTTAAAAAGCAGAACCCTATCCAGCACCCAGAAAAGGGAAACACAGAGCTTCAAGCTTTAGAAAAGCTATACTGGTATATTCCTTCATAGGGCCAGAGACCAAATTTCCTGCTTGTGTGAGTAACAGGTTATGTACCATTAAAAAGCTAACTCTGAAATCTGCTTCATTAGATGTGATGTAATTATTAGACATAATAAATCAATTGCCCATCACAGTCACAATAAATTATTGCCCATAGAAAGCACACGGGTCTTGGGAGGACCAAAGATATCCACTGAAATTAAGCTTCTGCTTGATGTCACTCTTTTAGATGTGCCACTTTAGGGTTCCTGAAACATCATTAGGACTGACTCTCAGGAGGAAAGAAAGCCAATCTTGTCAGCAACAATAGATCTCTCCTTGTTTGAACAATGGTAGAGTGGGTTAAGGTACGTCAGGGTATAGATAAGCCTTGTGCTAGATGTTCCATCTACTTTTTCTCCACAACGCCCACCAATTGGGCAGAGTGGGAGTTACTGTCCCATTCTCAAGGGACAAGTTGCCCATCCAACATCAACGTGCAAGTAAATGGGAAGACCAGATGTTTTTCTTTGTTGCTTCTTATCTATAACCTCTTGAGAATGAGAATTAGGGTTCTCTCTCTCTCTTTCTTTATTTTACCATTGAGTTTCCAGGTAGGGGTGGTGTGTGTGTGTGCATGTGTGGTGTCTGTATATACAAAAGCAATGTGTTCATAAGCAATGTGCTGTTTCTTGGGGATCTTGGGGACTGGTAACCGTGCAAATGAAAATTGAAGTTTTAAATCCACATTATTAATGTATTTATATGTTAACATAAGTCAATGCATTGCAAATAATTCCAATGTTATTATATAATTATTGGATGTAAATTTCAATATGCAACTGACAGAATCCATTAATGGTGCACAAGAAAATGTGTATGTGGTATGAAATCAGATCGCATCTGGCTCACTCAGAGAGAACCTGACAAATGCAGCAGAAGAATAGGGGTGAAGAAGTCTGTTCGCACTATGGGCTTAGAACTGAAGGGCATTGAAAGGCTTGGCACACACCTTCACTCCTGGCAAGACTGAGTGAGCCAGAGAACAGATGCCCTGCCCAGATCCCCACCCCTGCTCAGACCCCAGGAGCAAGGGTTCAGCCCCAGAAAGGTCTGGATGAATTTCTGTTCTCCAAGAGAAGACTACTCAATTCCTTACAGACCTCGTGTCAGATGACAAGCAGGAAAGGGAGTCAGATTCCTGGCATCTATAGGGAGAATCCCAGTTCCTCAGTCTCTGACAGTCTTCCCTGCAACCTTTCATCCCTGGCTGACTCCCCTGCCACCTGCTCCTTTGAAGACATGACACTGGTATTAAAAGTGGGGGCTGCATCTGTCTGAGGAAAGGTTTCCCCACTTCTCCTGCATGGTGTGGGCCAAAATGTACATGTTCTTTGAAATGAGAGCCAGTTCTAAAACCTCTAACCTTGGTAAGTGGTGTTACCCCAAAGACCTTTCCTGTTTCCTCTCTTCCTTCTTCCTGTAAAGCAGCCCTCAGTGATAATGGCTAAACGACCCACTTGCTCAACATCCCTTATGGCATTAGGCAGATATGTGATTTATTTTTAGCAAATTAGATATAAGGAGAAGTCTATGAGTTGGTGCTGGGCAAAATTTTCTTTTCCTTATAAAGGGGATGATGCAGCAAGAGGAGCACCTGCTCTCCTCTATCTGCCTATGGTCTTAGTGATGGCTGGAGCTGCTGCAGCCATCATACAATCATGAGACAAGAAGCCTTTAGACTAACAGCCAACATGCCAAGGAGGGAGATGTGGAAGGATGGATACGGCCAGGGTCCTAGATGTCATCATTAAGCTACTACCCAATCTTGGAGCCTAGACTTCCAGATTTCTTGTTATAGTGAACAACATGAGGTGATTTTTGTTCAAGCCTATTAGGCATCATTAACCTACAGTTTAAAGCACTGATGATACATGGGTTTTCAACTTCTATAAGCCCACACTCTCCCATCTAAAAGGTGAGGCAAATCCCATCTAGGAGAATTAGGAATAATTAAACTATTTGATCTACATAGGTCATCTGACAACAAGGCTGTCTATTTGAAACAGGTGTTCAGTACATTTTAAATATGAAAAAAATGTATCAAGCACTGATTTAGGTTGAATAGGAATACTGCCACAGCTCTTTGATCAACCTTCTGATATAGAAAATGAACAAATAGTACAATGAATGCTTTGCTTTACCTGCTTTGAATTTATATGTGAATATCATGTGTGTGCCAATGTGCACACTTACATTCATATGTACCTTTTCCTACCATCCTTTTCAGAGCTTCCTTAGGGAGCTATCGTCCCCTTCGCTGGGGAGGCAGGTTTATCACAGAGCATTTAAAGGCTCAGAAAACATTCTGCTTACTTAGAATAACCCTCTAAGATCTCTCTCTACATCATCTGCCTAGGCTGACTTAAGCCTCATCATATCACATTTTCCTGGTTACATTTTCCCAGTTTGGATAAACTTGGCCACAAACTTTACTAGAACCATGGCAGGATATTCTTTGATCCATTATGAAAATATTGTGAAGCCTATTTCACTCCCAGCTGGGGGAAGGGAGCTGGCTCCTAAGTCACCTCCACTTTGTTTCCTTTCTTTAGGTCCCTTCAGAAGTGGCTGCTCTAATAGACTCTTGGGTAGTTGTTGAAATCGGCTTTATTTTTCTGCTGCTTAGAAAGCAATCAATTTGTCTATGAAAATCATCTTCCATTGTTAGGACCACAATGGCTCCGCAGCCTCCTCTCTGTCTTCAAGTGGAATTCAAAAGGCACTGGTCTCTTCTGTGTCCAAAAGGGAAGAAGTAGCTGCGGCTCTGTGGCTGAAGTGCTGGGTAAAGCACTCCTGCGTCCTCCTTCCTTCTCAGCAAAATGTGCAAATGGCCCTGCCTCCCTGGCAAAGTTTCAAGAGGTAGAATCCACAACTCATAATTTCCTCTTATCTATCTTTTTACAATATTTTACACTTCAAGATGCAGAAACCCATCTCTTTGGTAAAAGTGGAAGTGGAGGCTGAGTTAGAAGCTGTGAGGAGGTAGCTGAATGCACATCCACATAGTCCAGATTGAGGGAGGTCCTGTGACCGTGACATCCCACAAACACAGAACCAAAATATTGCTCAAAATGTCAGTCTCACAAGTAGTGTTAACTCCTAGAGGCAGAAACTCAATACTTCCTTTCCAGAACATTCTGGAGCACACCTAGTCAATCAAAGCCTTCAAGAGTCAAGCCTCCTTTAAGAGTGGTAATGGAACATGGTACTTATGAACATGGGTTTTATGACAGCAATGACCTCAATTTAAGTTTTCTTCTAACTCTTAGTGGTTACTATTCCCAAGGACAAGTGAGTTAACCTGTTTCCTCATTTGTAAAATGAGGGCTTTTTAATATAACCTACCTCACAATAGTGTCTTTAAGTTTTAGTGAGGTAATGGATACAAACCACATCGCACAGGAGCCAACAAAGAGAATATTTTTATAAATACTCTGAAATCTCCTTATGGGTCATTTATTCATTCAACAAAAATTTATTGTGTGCCTATAACGTGCTAGGGATTGTTCTTGTGCCAGGAAACCTTCTCCTCTTGCTGATATTCATAAAGCTTCATCCACCCAGAACGACCTATGTCCAGAGACCCCTGCTGTGCCAGCTGTCCATCTCCCCCTCACAGCTGCCCAGTCATCAGCCCATTCCTACCAGAAGCCCCTTTCCCGAAGAGGACACTCCACCTCTTCACCAGAAGGAAGCAGTTGCTCACCCTGCTTTCGAGTTGCACTAACAAACCTGGCTTGCTATAGTGTTTCAAACCCTGCCAGGAGACCCCGGAGCACAGGTTTGGCTAAATGTGTACCTGAAGCCCCACTGGGCAAAGCATCACACTGGCCTGAGCGTCTGTGGGATTCCCCTTAAGGAGATGCCTGGGTTTTACCTGCTGGTTTCTGAGCAAGTATTAGACAAGGAAAACAGAGGAAAGCAAGCAAGCACAAGGATTTCTGGGAAATGATAAAGGACCATACATAACTCTGCTTTTAGACATCACGTTCTTTCTCCTTTCCAAGACCCACTCAAAATGTCCTTTCTGACCCTGTAGAAGAATTTTTTGCAGGGTTAATTACTCTAAATTCCCTTCTGTGACACAAGACCCCCAAGAAGTGCAGCAGGATAACTTCTGCATGTCCTAGGAAGCCCTTGTGCTTAGGTGGTGCTGGTCAAGCAGCCTCGCCGGAGGGACAATGGTGGGGGTGATGAAGGGCACTGACACTTAAAGCATGCCTTGGAGTCAGGGCCCTGCCGAGTCAATGCGAACATCCTGTTTATTTTTCATTTAGGACAAGGGAATTCCTGAGAGGAATCTAAATCTTCCAGAAGAGTTAAGATTTTAAGGCCACACATTTCCATTTATGTTAAACCACATGTTTTACTCCTGCAGTTAGTTGTACTGGGTAAGAATGGGGGTTCTGAAGCCAAACTGATGAAGATTTGAATTGAGCTCATTCATCTGTTCTAGCTCTGTGGCCTTGGGCAAGAGATTGAACCTCTCTGGACCTCATTTTATGGCAGTGGGAACAACAAAATAGCTCCTATTTTAGGAAATTCTGCAGATTAAATTAGCTATTGTATATACAACAGAGCTGGACACATAAAATCAGTTTTAGGTTGATTATCCAAACTCTTCTTCCAGCAATTATTTCTTGCTCTCAGTCCTCACTCTTTTTTCTAGCATGTGTTTAGTTTCTTGATCTGTAAAAAGGGAATGATAGCAACATCTCATACTCTTGTTTTCCTGATTTAAGGACTCAGTGTGCATCGTCTTATTCTACATACTGGCTCTTCATGGCCAGATCCCAATCTATGAGTCTGAACTTTTGATATTGTAGTATACAAGCTTATTCTAAGCTTTTATGGATGCCAAATAGAAAATATTCATTAACATATAAATTTATTCATTAGTATATAAATTATTCTGACTTTGGAAATGTTATTTCTTGTATCAAGAAATTTTATTAAGGAGTTGTTATTGTACAATCATAAATTCTTATAAAGTAACAATATGATATGCATTTGCTACTAAAACACAGTTACTACCATATCACCCATACCCCCGTCTCTTGATTCTTCCATATTTTGCCCCTACAACCTTTATAAATGTTTAGATTGTGATTTTTACAGAATTAAATGATTGCATAAGTATTATCTGGATTCTTGGGGGGCAAGTAAAGAGTATGTTACATTGTTGATTGACTCCCTAGATGGAGTTATTTTACTTTTAAAATTATTTTTTTCTTAAGAGAGGAGAGAGAGAGAGAAAGATAGAGAGAATGTGTGTATGTGTTGCTGTGACCAAAAGACCTGACAGAACAATTAGAAGAGGAAAAATTTATTTTGACTCACAGTTTAAGTGGAGTCAGTTGGCCATCTAAGGCCAACTCCATAGCTCTGGGCCCAAGGTGAGGCAGAATGTCATGGGGAAGAGCACGGCTGAGGAAAGCAGCTCAGGACATGGCACAGGAAGGAGCGGGCGGTGGGGGGAACACTCCTCTTACCAAGGACAAAACATAAACCCCCAAAGCACACCCACAGTGACCTACCCCTACCCACTTTCTGCCTGCCTACCTTTCCACCCGGTTCATTCATATCAGTGCATTAAGGCATTGATTAGCCTAAGGCTCTCATAACCCAATCATGTGACCTCTGAAAACTCCTGCATTGTCTCATACATGAGCTTTTGGGGGACATCTCACATCTCATCCATATCACATGGCATCTCCCTTCATCCTCTGAAAGAAGAAGACCCTTATTTACCTGCTCCTCTTCCCTTCCCCACAAATACAGAAAGTATTATGAACAAGTGAAGAAATAACCTAATATTGATACAAACTACTTATCACAAAAATCCTTTATAGGTTCAGGAAAAAAAAATGCTCAAAGCAGAAGCTAATAGCTCCAGGAACTACTGCAAATGCTGACCTCACCAGGCCAAGAACTGGCAGAGCTACAACTTGGCAGGGCTTGTCAAGAACAAGCTACACGTGGAAATCCATCAGGATGAGCATCATGGGAGAAAAGCTTGCTACTACCTAATCCAAGTTCTGCCACAGTGACAGTGTTTTATGCTTTGGTTATTTCTCACCTGGACTATTGTTGGTACCTTGGCAAGTCCTTTCTATTCATCTGTCATGCTTTTACTATCTGTTCAAAACACAGAGACACATTTATTTTTTCCCCCACCAGCTGTAATTCTTAAACCACCCTTTACTCAGGCAATTATACCAGCTTTGTTTCATCAGAGAATTCAATTTAAAATTTTAGTGCCAGTGGTTAAAATACTTACTTCATACATAACTTAGTTTGTATGGTTTTAATTCACATTTATGGTTTCTGTTCACACTTTGCATTCTTTAATTGATTTATTTGTTAGCTATGCCATCTGTAGATTTTAGGTACTGCGCTTTCACAAATTACACCACAACCTCCCCCCAAAGCTGTTTTGAATACTATTTCCCTTACCTTATTGCAATTAAGGACATGCTACATTCTCATCTTCCGGAGCAGAACATTTTTTATAGCATTGCCTTCTTGGATCTTTATCCTCAGATTGGTACAAATTTGGGTATATACAACAACACTTTTTAACCACAGAGGTACTTTGTGTGGTGGTCTGTGGGCAGGAGACCTCTAACTTGAGCTGTTACCTACTCCGCAGGCACCGTTTCAATGGAATAAAAGCAGCTCATGCATTCTTTGAGTTGCTTATGAACACCTGATTTGTGAATGTGGCGAAGTCCCCTGACTCCTAGAGCCTGTGTGTGTGTGAGGGGCTTTCTTCTGGGTTAAACTCTATAACCATGAGTGAAGGTTCCTTCCCATCTTGGTCTTCCCAGTTCCCAGCTTGCTGCCTGAAGTCTGTAAATGATCAATAAATGGCTGTTCAATGAGGAAATTATAAATCCAGATTAGTTGTCTTCTAAGATATGGCTATGTTCAACCTGGAACCAGAAACAAAGAGAAATGCTGTCTTCCATTTGTATTCACTTGATCCCTGGAATGCCCTGGAAGTGTTATAACCTGCAGGATGGAAGACCTGCAATAAGCCCCTTCATTCCTTCTGCCTGTAGAAGTTGCCAACTATAAGCATCAGCGCTGCAAGGTTTCCATCAATGGCACAATTATGGATGACAAGAGTTAATGAAGATCTTTTGGAGACCGGACTCCAACATAAGGCCCAGCTGGCTTGTAAAAGATTTGGTGGTAAACAACTCTGTCCCAGCCGGTTTGTATCTTCCTTAGTGACGTAATACCTGACCACGTAACTAAACCATTAAGCCACTCATTTGTTACAATTGGATAAACATGTTTGCTTTGTACCCCTATTGGTTGTAGTAATGGATAAATAGAGTAGTAGCATAGAAGCATGATAGAAGCATAGATGGGAGAAGCAGCAGAAGCAGCTAAGAAGAAACTGCAGCAGCAGTAGAGACAGCGGAGAGATCAGCAGCGGTAGAAGATGCAGGTAGTAGCCCCGGCCCCAGAAATAGGGACTCTAGTACGGCAGTAGAAACGGGGACTCTAAATGTGAATAGCCTTGACTCTAAAAAGAATGTTTTAAGGGCCTTGCCTCTAAGAGAGGGAAGGTGGGAAGCACTTGGAGGCCTTTAGCCGCGGTAAAGGGAGAAATAAAATGCTTGGAGAACTCGAGACCAGTGAGTCTGTTTTAATCTCAGTTCACCTTTGAATGAGAGCGGTCCGGTTCCTGCTGGTTGGGCCCAGACAAATGGCGCCCAACGTGGGGCTTTTCTTTGCTCTCTTCAAAGAGGTTGGTAAAGCTGAGGGAACCCTCGCGGAAAAGCTCTGGCCAGAGTGGAAATGGGGCGAGGTAGTTTTCGTGAGTTCTCGTGCTTATAAAGCAACTTGGTTCTAGGCTCTAATGGTACGGGGGTCAAAGACTCCACCGTGCAATTTGTAGGAGTTGTTAGGTGAAGTCCCTGGAAGGAATAGGAAACGAGATATAGGAAGAACTGGTAGTACTAGAGATTTGGTAAAAGGGACGTTCTCTATGTGGCAGTTAAAGAACATTTTTTTTTCCCTCTAAACCGAGAGATTCAGTCCGTTTGGCGGCCGAATCCATGGAGGAAGCACAGGAAGGGAGGTCCCTTGCCTTTCAGCAGGGTGTTAAACAAGGTCTACCTCGAGAAGAGCTAGCATTTGGTGGACCTTCTGCTCCCCCATGGGAGTCCATACTGGGGCACTCTGCTGTTTCTCAGCCTCTAACACCTCCAAGGTATGACTCAGTCAGGGAGCTAGCTAAACAACTTAGTACACTGCTGCAAGAAGTCAGCACAATAGGGTTCCCTGTGTTTTTGAGGATCCCCAGACAGGGAGGTACCATCAGCCTTTTGACTTCAAATTAGTGAAACAACTTAAGGAAGCAGTAATGACTTAGCAGTATTATCAGGGGGTGACTATCTATTATTTAATTCTAATTTTATAGAAAATTGCCAGGACATAGCTAGGAGGAATATAGCTGCTGGATTCCCACAGAAAAACTTGGAAATGCTTAGTGGGGAGGGACAGTATGCAGGAATAAACGTGCAGATTAATTATGACCCTGGAGTTTACGCACAGGTGGCAGCTGCAAGCTTAAGGGCCTGGAAATCGATCCCTGGGCCAAATGAACTACAAGGTGGTTTGTCAAAAATTATCCAAGGGCCAAACGAACTCTATTCTGAATTTGTGGATCTTTGGCGATCCTGAACAAGCCATGCCTATCATAGTTCAAATGGCTTATGCTAATAAGTGGTGTAAGGAAGTGATTAGACCACGGAGAAATAAGAGAAACTTAGACACATAAAGTTATGCAAAGATATAAATGAGCCTGTAATAATGGGAGAAGTGATTGCAGCAGCCCTGAGAGGAGAATCACCCTTTACAAATTAAGGTCATGGTCTCCTCTCCTAAGGGCATTTCTGTCATCTCTCCTGGGGACAGGATAGCTCAAGTTATCATGAAACCTTTAGAGCCGTTCCTCAAAATAAAAGGGATAAAGGGTTTAGATCTTCGGGGTGTAGAAATTTTTTGCTTTTGGGTTCAAGATTGCAAAAATATATGCTTAGAAGGAAAAGAGATGATAGGTCTATTAGATACAGGTGCTGATTGTTCCATCATTCCAGAAAGAACCTGGCCAAAGGCTTGGCCACTACAAAAGTCAGAAAATTTTCTTCGAGGCCTTGGTTTCGCTGCTTCCCCACAAAAAGGCTCACGTGTGCTGAAGTGGAGTGATGAGGAAGGTCATCAGGGAAACTGTCAACCATGTGTTTTAAATTCATTGCCAGTAATGGGGGGAAGAGATGTCCTTCAACAAATGGGAGCAATTATGACAAATCAAGGGTATGTCCCGGGGAAAGGTCTGGAAAAGAACTTACAGGGCAGAGTGGAGCCTGTTGCAATCAAACAGCGAGGCAAAGAGGAACTAGGTTGTAATTTTGGGTAGGGGCCACTGAAAAAATTAAGCCTATAATGATCAGTTGCTCAGTGTCCCTTAGTAAAGAAAAACTCACTGCGGCTCGACAATTGGTTGAAGAACAATTAAGCTTAGGTCATATAGAACCCTCTACATCTCCTTGGAACACCCCTAATTTTGCAATAAAGAAAAAATCAGGTAAATGAAGGTTGTTACAAGATCTCCGTGCTATCAATGCAACCATGGTGATTATGGGCACTACTCAACCTGGTTTACCTTATCCCATGGCTATTCCAAAAGATTATTACATTATAGCCATTGATATCAAGGATTGTTTTTTCTTTATTCCTATCCATCCTGAAGATAGGCTACTTTTTGCCTTTTCAGTTCCATCTATTAATTATGATACACCATACCAGAGATTTCAGTGGAAAGTTTTGCCTCAGGGTATGTCCAATAGTCCCACCTAGTGTCAGATTTTCGTAGATAAAGTACTGCAGTCTGTTCGACAATCATGCCCTACTTTAATTATAATTCATTATTTGGATGATATTTTATTGGCTCATAAAGATATGGACATCTTACATGAAAAGTTTCAACAAACAATGCAGGTACTAAAAGAGCATGATCTTCATATAGCCTCAGTCAAAGTTCAAAATCAATTACCTATTAAATATCTTGGATATAGTATTGGAAGCAAACAAATTTGACAGCTAAAAATTCAATTATGCTATAGTAATTTAAAAACACTCAATGATTTTCAAAAATTGTTAGGAGATATTAACTGGATCTGTTCTTTACCTTTATTTACTTCAGAACTAAAGCCTCTTTTTGATATCCTTCAAGGACCTTCTGATCCTACCTCCCCGGTTTCTCACAAAAGAAGGAAAAATAGCCTTAGGGTAGAGAAGGCTCTGAGTAAAGTCCATTGTGATCATGTAAATCTGAGCCTTCCTTTGTGACTTGTTGTTATCTCATCCCAATTCACACCCACGGGGGTCCTTTGGCAGTGTGACCCCTTATTTTGGATTCATTTGTCTGTGTCCCCAAAGAAGGTTAACTACTCAAGGTTAACTACTCAGATTTTGGGAAAACATCCAGATTTTATTATTGTGCCTTACTCCAAATCACAATTAGATGTTTTGACTAACAATAATGAATCATGGGTAGTACTTAGATGTAGCACTTCTGCCACCTTTGACAGTCATCTGCCAAACTTTCCTTTACTTTCAATTTTCATTAAACATCCTGTATTTGTGGGACATCTTAGGGCACACACAGGATTGCCTGGGCCTTTGAGTTCAGGAAATTCCATTGCCGATGATACCACCAGGCAGTTGTTTGTATTTATAGAAGTGCAACAAGCCTCTAAATTCCATGAACAGTTCCATGTCAACAGTATGACCCTTAGGTTAAAGTTTCACATCACTAGGGAGCAAGCCCGTGACATTATTAAAAACTGTAATAGATGTGCCCAATTTTTGCCTGTACCTTATCTTGGGATTAATCCCCGAGGACTTTTGTCTAATCATATTTGGCAAATAGATGTTACTCATTATCCGGAGTTTGGACATTCATGTTTCCATTGATACAGCTTCAGGATTTATGTATACATCCTTACATGCTGGTGAAAAAACAAGAGACGTTGTACAACATTGTCTCAAAGCCTTTAGTTCTTTGGGTATTCCTAAACAAATAAAAACTGATAATGGGCCCGCATATACTTTTATTTATTTTTTTCTCAATCATTTTGTACTAGGTTTTGTATAGCTTATAAAACTGGTATCCCATATAATCCTCAAGGCCAAGGCATTATTGAACAAGCCCACCAAACTCTTAAAATCATGTTACAAAAACACAAAGAGGGAGATGGGAATATTTATCCCCATGATAGAATAGCCAAGGCTCTCCTTACTTTAAGTTTTTTAACCCTGGATGTTGAAGGCCGATCTGCTGGTGATAGGCATTGGAATCCTAATAAAAAACAAAAGCCTTCAGTAATGTGGAAGGATGTTCTTGATGGTAAATGGAGGGGCCCTGATCCGGTCCTGTTATGGGGAAGAGGTGCGGTTTGTGTATTCCCGCAGGACAAACAGAACCCTATTTGGATCCCGGAGCGGCTGATGAGACAAATCTCGCAAATAATAAACTAATGACTATGCATAATATGGTAAGTATATATTCATTATTCAAGAAAGTGAGGAAACGGATAGACATCCTTGGGGGTTTCTAAAAAGTGCTTCTTTCACCTTTACCCATCATTTATAAGTCGACTGTGTTGCCGGTAAACTTTATTATTAATACAAACACAGGGCTCCCAGCTAAAAGCTGGTGATATGAACAGCCCTCTTGGGTCACTGCGTTTACTTTGCATGAAAATCTTAACTCCTCCCTTAATGTGAAAATTTTTCAATATCCTCTGCAGGGAACTGAATTCAGCTCTAGAAAGCTGATAGGATAAATGCATGCACTTTTAGAATATGTACGGCCGTTTTATTTTTGGATTTTGAGCTCAACTTATTTTATGCATTTAGAGTTTTTTCCTTTTTGATTTTTTACTGCAGTCTTTGAAATTTGCTTTGGTTTGTGTGTACACTTGTATTATGTGTTTGTGTTCATGTATATGGTTTGTGTGTACATTTGTCCTGTGTGTTTGTATGTTATGTGTGTCCAACATGGTACCATATTGGCCTATAGATGAGCGCTCATAAATTAGAATTGAAAAAGGAAAAAGAAAAGAAAATGGATCCAAATGACTTTAATTCAC